>SZWC01002949.1:27283-46768 GCA_023375785.1 Penium margaritaceum | reverse complement strand
GAGAGAGAGAGAGAGAGAGAGAGAGAGAGAGAGAGAAATCTTATTCTTTAACCAACATTGGATACAGACGCAGATGAAGTCACCACAGATTTGGTCCTGGCAGCATGTGGCTCCACACCTGCATCAATCGCCAACCAAGAAGCACTTACGTTCCTTTGGCATCAACGTTTTGGGCACATTTTTTTTGGTACTCAAGTCTCCATGTCCAAGACGGAGTTGGTGGATTCTTTACCCACCAATATTCTCAAGCCAAAAAAAACTTGTTCTGAAGGCTGCCTTATTGGCAAGCAAGCTCAAGAACCCTTCCAATGCACTCTGACATCAATGAAACAAACAAGCTGCACCTTGTTTGTATGGGTCTTTGTTGAATCAAGGACACCTCCATTTCTGAAAAGCATTGCTTCATCATTATGTCCCACGATTTCTCTCAAAATGTGTGGCTATGTTTCTAAGACACAAGGAGCCATGTTATCGCATGGATCAAAATGGTGGAGAATGAAGCTAACAAGGGCATGAAGGAAGTATAATCTGACAATGGCTGAGAATTTGAAAATTGTGTTCTAATCGATTTCTACACCAGTCATGGGATTTGTCACTAGCGCACATTGCCTTACACACATTAGCATAATGGAAGTGCTGAGTGCGTGAATCATACACTTTTAGGAAAAGCAGGGTATATGCTACATGCTGCTCAATTTCCCTTTGGTTTTCAAGCTGTAGCAGTCAACAATGCCGGCTTACTCCTCAACCAACTTCTCTTTAAGCGCATGGAGGGACACAGCACGCCATAAAAGGCATGGCTTGGACGCAAGCCAACTCTTGGTCACCTCAAGATCTTTCGATGTTTGGCCTATGCTTGGATCACTCCATCTCCATGCCAGAAAATGGGAAGAAGGGCACTCTTGTGGGGCATCACAAAAACAGTCCTATCGTCTGTGCGATCCGAGAGCTAATCAGGTTGCTCGACAATGCAGGCAATCTGACAACATGTCCCAATGCAATAAGTACGCACTTGTGTGCATGCGCGCGCGTGTGTGCATGCGTGCGTACACAAAACAAACCAAATCCCTGGATTTGCTTCAACCACTACTGGTACCCAAAGAACCGTGGTCGGATATCTCCATGGACTTTTAAATGGGTTTGCCTGTCACACAGGAAGGGTTTGATGTAATACTTGCGGTGGTTGATGGTTCTTAAAGCTTTTGCATTTAATCTTGAAAACAACTACGGTCACTGCCAAGGGTACAATGCAAATGTTCCTCAACAACATCGTTCGACAACATGGTGTCTCCTCTTTATCACTATCGACAGGAATAGGAGGTTCACCAACAGATTCCGACGGGAGCCAATGACACGCCATACTAGTCAGATGCAGCTATCTTTGGCCATCCATCCCTAGATTGACAGGGGAGACTGATCGTACCAAGCAGATGCTTAAATAACCGATTCAAATGTTATGCAAGCCACATGGCACTCACTGGGCGGTCTAGCTACCAAGCACCAAGCTCACATGAAACTCCATGACCTACGCGGCATAAAGCAAAAAAATCCTTTTGAGGTGCTTTACACAAAAGCCACCCTCGACGCCGACAGTTTTGTAGATTTCAAGCAACATACTAGTAGTCAACGCACAGTTATGAGGCTTCCAAAGCATCTATGATAAGACTTGTTGGATGCTTGTGAAGACCCAGGCAACGATGAAGCAAGTGGCGAACAAGCATCGGACAATGAATTCCATGTCAGTGATCGTAGCCTACTTAGCCCGGAAAATGTTTACCTACGAAGACAGGATTGCACGAGGCTCAAACCCAAGTGATCGGAACCGTTCAGGAGACACAAAGACCTATTGTCGCAAAGCTCCGCCTCCCTGATATCACGACTATCCCATTGGCGTGCCCTATTGACCGCTTCAATCTCTATCGGAGTACCTCCCTAGTAGAGATGGGGCTTCGCCCCCACTTGTGGAAGCAGACAAGGGCACAGAGCACGAGGTCAAAGATAGTTTGGGACACCATTGGCGAGGTAAAGTGACATTGTATAGTGTCAAATGATAGGACCATGCAACCTTGCACAACAACTGGGAGCCTCACGACAACCTATGGGACTTCGATTACCATATCAACAAAATTCTTATCTGGAATCGACCTACGTCTGGAAACTCGCCAAGATGACACAACTAAAAGGGGACAAAATGTTTCATGTCTTGTGTACACTAGTCTCTAAAATCCGTGCATGGGTATTTCTGTCCTTGCATTCATGGCCCACCGTGCATAGACTTCAAGGCTTTAATGCTGTTCGGCCGAGGGTACTTTGGCCAACTGCTCGGACCAATACCTTGAGTCGCTTTCTGGTTGGCACCTCATACTTGTGAACCACCTATGTTAAGCTTGACGCAAGAAAAAAGGGGAAAAGTCCCAAAACTTCCTGGGTGGGATTTATCTCCTTGCATCCATGGCGCACGAGTGTGTAACTTTGGATGTTTTTGCAACCGGGTAAAAGCATGTAGGTTAACAGCCTTAACCTCTAGTGTTGCGTTGTTGAAGGCTCTAATATGTTCGACCACTTTTAAGAGGTGTGGACAGAAGAATTATAATCCGAATCGATCTTTCAATGTTTCTTCAGTTGAATTATTGAAGGCTGAAGAATTTTTATAAAAATGCGACTGAATATTCATGAAACCCCCGCGGCATCTCTGCGGATTTTCTCAAAGGGACCTCTCACGACGTGGCATCGCACATTTCTCTTTACTCGAGCGCCCAATATTCCACGTGTGAATCATTGTATGTTATAGTATTGTGTTTTTGTGGTCGAAATTTCTGTCACTTGTCATGGAAGCACACGTTTTGTTTGTTCCAAATAATCAGTGTCATATTTTCCTAAATCTTATTAATTTTACCGCCTTCTACCTGTGAAAAACCTATGCTGCAACTGGCGTAACAGCCAGATCCTCTGTGCTGAACAGAACGATGATTTTATGAGCCCTGAAATGTTTGACGTCTTAGTTCTTGAACGCCTTGTATACTTGATCAGGAAAAAAGTGTTCCATCACTTGTTCATCACCATCTTTTGAGTTCTTGCCGTTAGGCTCCCGTCATCCGTCGATGTGCGCTCGCGAGGTGACGAGTGGAGTGGTGGCGATGGCGCCGAGGGTCGTCCCCGATGTCGTCGCGCGTTTGGGGGCCACATCCGGCCACGCCAGCCCGAGTGCCGCGTGGCACAAGCCACACCAAATGTGCGCTACTTCACATCGGCTGCCCTTTTCATCTGCTCTTTGGATCTTCACTTCACTCCATTCCCATCGGTCGGAGGCCTCTTCCTCGGCAAGAACCGTAACCTCGGCTTCCTCGACTGAAACTCGTCTTCGACATCGCACGTTGTCTACCCTCTCTGCCCCGTCGCCCGTTGGCCATGGCGTCCGCCACAAGTGCCTGCGCTTGTGTGCCGAATGTAGTGGCGTTGACATCTCCCTGCGAGTCAGAATGTCGCCGGGTAGGTGAAGGCCAATTCTCAGTCTCATCCCTAGCCTTGGAAGTCCATCACCTTCTAACACGTTTGTAAGGACCATCGCGCCAGCCATCCTTGAAAGCCTGAATCCACTGCGATGGCCACCGATCTCCCTGGCTACCTATTGAAGCCCCTGCCGCAGGCCTCTTCATAACCAGCAAAAACCCTGGGGTTTTAACGGCTGCGCACGTCATGATGCGATTCCAACGATGTCTCCCTCCCGGCATCCCCTCCTCATCACGTTTCCACATGCACAGAGTCACTTGCGTCTACTGTCGCTCCCCTCCTCCGCTTCTGCCATTGATCCTGTCCCTGTCGTCGCGTATCCGCCTTCTCGAAGCCGCAGTAGCTGCACGCGCCACCGCTTCCAACACCATTNAGCAAAAACCCTGGGGTTTTAACGGCTGCGCACGTCATGATGCGATTCCAACGATGTCTCCCTCCCGGCATCCCCTCCTCATCACGTTTCCACATGCACAGAGTCACTTGCGTCTACTGTCGCTCCCCTCCTCCGCTTCTGCCATTGATCCTGTCCCTGTCGTCGCGTATCCGCCTTCTCGAAGCCGCAGTAGCTGCACGCGCCACCGCTTCCAACACCATTCACCCTTGCGTCCAATACCCTTGGAGCTGCCGCTACTTTGCTGCAATGGCTGCTGCCGCTGCGTCTAACTCCGTCTCTCGTCTCCCCCGTTTCTCCGGCTTTTCTGGCATCCCGTTGTCCTTGCAGATTCGAGGAGCTCTGTCCGGTCCGTCCAAAGCCGTCTACCTCGCTAGACACGTCTCAATCGGACGGTCCACTTTCCAGCCTGCAAGGTTTGCCATTCTTCTTGCCTTAGCGTTTGCGTTTGTGTCTGCTTGTGTTTGCCTGGGACGGTTTTGTTCCAGCCCCCTGCTTACAGCAACTTTGAATGAGCGTTGAAACGAGCCAGCATGTGGAACTGATGGTCGTACGGTCGTACGGATGGGAAGTTCAGAATCTTCTCCTAGGTTCCTAGGCTCGTGTGGGACTGTGTGCCTTGTCCGGCTGGTCTGCCAAGATCTTACTTTATTGAGATCACACGAGAATTGTCTTGTGGAGCCCTCCGCATAAAGGCGAAAATGGTGAACTGTAGCCGTCGGCCTACTATCTGGCATGAAACTTTTCCGGGCGGCGTGTTCAACCGTTCAAAGGCAACGAGCTGACTCGGCGTCCTTCTGCCTTGAGCCATGAAGGCCACCAGACGGGTCTATAGAGGCTGTAGCCTCTGTGGACGTTCAGTTGGCATGCTTACGGAAAACATCCGTCAAGAGTACTTCTGAGGACGCAGAGCTTTTGACGATTGAGAGAGGCTGGCTGGGACTGGTGGCTGGGGAGTGCTGACACGTCGGTGCAGGTTGGTGGCACGAGTGGCCTGCTTGGTGTCGCTGGTCATCCTTGGCCACTGCAAGGTCCGCCTTTAACTCCCATAGGTAGTGCCTGCGATCTGCGCCTGGCAGGCACCTGGTCAAACCCGATTAGCCCATGCATCTCCATGGGCTAATGGGGTTTGACCAGATGTCGTGAGGGGTTTGCTTGAGATGACCTGGTCGTCGAAGTGCCCAAAGCTGACGGCAATTGAGCCCTAGAAGACAGTTTTCAGATAATTAACAGTCGTACTTGCTTGTCGGAAAACTCTTGAATGAAGACTTCAAAGCAAATGAGATTTTCTATTCATCTTCCACCAATTCCCGCACACCAGGCTGCTGCAAGTAGCTGCTGGCAAGGGGAGCAGGCTGCAGAGCAGGAGACTTGTGGCAGTCCGTGCAGCCGTTGAGGGCGCGGCCACAATTGAGAGCGAGGTGGTCGCAGTGGAGACAGAGCAACAGGAGGATGTTCCTGCTGCAGCAGAAGAGGCAGCGCCGGCGGAAGCAGCAGCAGAGGCTGACAAGGGGGCTCAGAGGCGGGGGAAGGGGCCAGCTGGTGCACTAAGGCGGAAACGAATCACTGTGAAGGTGGAGGATCTGCTGCCTGGCCGAGAGTTCACTGGCCGCGTGGTAGGACTGCTGCAACTGCATCTCTCTCTCTCTCTCTCTCTCTCTCTCTCTCTCTCTCTCTCTCTCTCTCTTTTCGCATTGTTCGCAATTGATCAGTCACTGTGAATGGTGCGAACTTCCACCCACTGGAGAGTCCCTTCCCCACCCCCACCCCCAACCACTTAGCCTGAATTGCTTTACTTCCTCACACCTACTACTACAAAGGGACACCACTGTTGAAGTCTGTCTTTGATTTGGCTTCTGCCAAATCAAAGACAGACTTCATCGTCTGTGACTGTTGATGATCTCAGCAGGGATTGCACCTGTCAGGCTGGCAGCATTGCTGTGCATTTCCTTGCCCTTCTTGCTGTCTCTTCCCTGTTATGTGATGGTCGCCATTGGCCCTTCCCAGCGCAGACCGATGGTGCCCGTGTGGCCGGTTTTGCAACATCTTTTTCTGGGCCTAGACTGATTCTCCGTACCATCTGCGTAGCTCCTGAACGCTGGCGCAAGGGTTTTCATTGACTTGTGCCAGTGGGGCGGCTGATGACATGTGCGTTGTTAACTATACAAGATTGTTGGCAAAAAATTGGTGATGGGTAGCTGACTGTAGCTTACTGGAAGTGACAGGGCCTACTTTATGTCTTTGTCGTCGTAGGACTGGGATGTAGTGCCAAATTCTATGTCGCCTGTGGCGTCGATGCTGCTTTCCTCCTCATCATCTGTCTGGTGCTGCTGGTCGCAGAAATCCGTCCAGTCATATGGCGCATTTGTGGACATTGGCGCCTTCACAGACGGGCTGGTCCACATCAGCGAGCTCTCTGTAAGTGAACAGCTTTGGATGGGGATGGCGGTTGCATGGGGAGGAGGGATTTCTGAGGGAGACAGCTGTTGGGACGGCAGTGAAGTACGCAGATGCTCTGTGCATTGAAAAGCTTTGGAAACTTGGTGATGGACAACGTGAACCAGTGGATGTGGCTGAGGCTGGGTGTGTGGTGCACTGGGTACGAAAGATTGTGTAGTCTTCACCGCGGGTATTGCGCAGTGTGTTCTGTGCTGTGTGCATGTGGCTTTAGAAGGAGTTGTGCTACAGACTGCACAGACTGCAGGCAGGTAAGACCTGGAGGTCCTGAAAGTAATTCTGATAGCCCAAGAGCTTCTCCGGTCATTTCCATTGTGCTGAATTCATCCTATCTTGGCACGTCTGGCAGCTCACAGCACTGTAGGTATCCTCAACACTCTCCTATTGAGCCTCTGCTCATGTCCTGCCGCTTTTCTTCTCTTCCCATCCTCTCCCAATACCTTTCCCATTGTCTACAGAACGCATACACAGACAAGGTGGAGGACGTGGTCACGGTGGGCAAGGAGGTCACGGTGCGTGTCATGGAGTATGATGCCACCAAGCGCCGCATCGCGCTCTCCATGCGCGACCCCAACGATGAGTCTGCCGGGAAGCCGGCGGACGGGGAGGCAGCATCAGGGGAGGGCTCGGCCCGGGCCGCGCGGTCAGGCGGCCGGCGTGATGGTGGTGAGGGGCAGGCGGAAGGTGCGGGTCCAGCTGCCAGGAAGGTTGCTGGGCGGGGTCGCAGGGCAGCAAAGGAGGAGCCCAAGCACAACTTTAAGAAGGGCCAGGTATGTTGGATTGTGTCGAGTTGTCTGTCTGTAGTTGTCTTCCAACATATCTCCTCTCGCTCACTGTTCCCACACTGCAAAATCATACTGAGAGATGCCGATGAATACTGTAGGCACAGTGTTCATGTTTGAGGAACACTGCCAATGCACTCACTCTCTTCACCTTTCCAATCTACATCTCCCCTCTCCCCCCTCCCCCCCCCTCAGCACCAACAATTCTGCATCAATTAACAGAGTCCCGGATTTCTTATGTGCTGTGTGGTGCCTGGGCATGCAGAAAGTGACGGGTGTGGTGAAGAACATTGCGTCGTTTGGGTGCTTCGTGGAGCTTGCGGATGGTGTGGAGGGCCTCCTGCATGCGTCTGAGATCGCTGACGAGGGAGGTGCGTCAAGACTGAGCATTGCCTCACCTGTTTGCCGAGTAGCTTGGGTTCTGGACCCATCGCAATGTGGCGCTCACAAGAGGGTGGGGGAAAGGCTGGAATTGGACGATTGAAGTTTGGGTTCATGTGTGCGGGGGGGTGGTTCATCTCATCTCATCTCTTCAAGGAGGATGGAGGAGCTAAGTGAATCAGCAGGATGTGGAATCTGCCTCTTGCCTAACTCTGTTGGCGTGCCTTTTGGCCCATTGCTCGAGTGGGTTTGAGCTGTGTGATTTCTCCTTGACCACGCAAGCTGCTTCACCTGCCTGACTCTTGCTAGTGTGCAGCCTGCATTCTGCCGTGGACAAATAAACTGTCTGCTGTGCAGACTGGATGGTGATCAGGCATATCTGGGGGAGTCAATTGTGTGCATACGGATCCCACCTGGTCACCATTTGTGTCTCTTCCTTCTGCTTCCTTCCTTCACATTTGGGTGGTGGGAGGGTGGTGCAGGTGAGATGCAGTCTGTGGAGAGCCTTGTAACGGTGGGCCAGAGTGTGGAGGTCACCATCCTCAAAGTGGAGGTACGTAATGAGAGCTGGCGAGTCTGAAAGTTGGGAGTACGGGGCTGTGAGGCCTTGCAAACTCCCAGCTTCTGACCATGCAAGCCCAAACCCCCTGGTCGCCGCTCTTCCACTACTGCTGCTGCTGCCGCTGCTGCTGCTGCTGCTCTGGGCTCTGTGTCGTGCAAGGTCTGCAATGAAGCATGTGTGGGTAGAAGTGGTTAAGGAGTCTGTGACTGTGTGGCAGCGTGTCTCTGATTTTCATGAGGTTCCAGTCTCTTGTCTTACAGGAATATCTCACATTGGCAAATGGAAGATGGTGAAGTGATTGAGCGCCATTGCAAAGGGCTATCTGTGCACATTGGCCAAGGTTGTTGTGTGCACCCCACCGGCGCTAACACCACGGCTCTCTGCTATGGTTTGTTCTGTTTCCTTTTGCAGAAGAACCGAATCAGCCTCACCATGAAGTCTGGGGAAGATGTAAGTAGCCACTCTCATTGCTCCCGAGCTCGGTAGTCTCCCTCCTGGGTGAAGTGCATCGTGCTGTCTCTCTCATCCTCCTCACGACTCAGAGCTATTGCTGTCACTGACTCTGGACCATTGGCTGCGATCTCTGAGCCTCTTCAGCTCTTGCCGAATCCCNCAAAGTGGAGGTACGTAATGAGAGCTGGCGAGTCTGAAAGTTGGGAGTACGGGGCTGTGAGGCCTTGCAAACTCCCAGCTTCTGACCATGCAAGCCCAAACCCCCTGGTCGCCGCTCTTCCACTACTGCTGCTGCTGCCGCTGCTGCTGCTGCTGCTGCTGCTCTGGGCTCTGTGTCGTGCAAGGTCTGCAATGAAGCATGTGTGGGTAGAAGTGGTTAAGGAGTCTGTGACTGTGTGGCAGCGTGTCTCTGATTTTCATGAGGTTCTAGTCTCTTGTCTTACAGGAATATCTCACATTGGCAAATGGAAGATGGTGAAGTGATTGAGCGCCATTGCAAAGGGCTATCTGTGCACATTGGCCAAGGTTGTTGTGTGCACCCCACCGGCACTAACACCACGGCTCTCTGCTATGGTTGGTTCTGTTTCCTTTTGCAGAAGAACCGAATCAGCCTCACCATGAAGTCTGGGGAAGATGTAAGTAGCCACTCTCATTGCTCCCGAGCTCGGTAGTCTCCCTCCTGGGTGAAGTGCATCGTGCTGTCTCTCTCATCCTCCTCACGACTCAGAGCTATTGCTGTCACTGACTCTGGACCATTGGCTGCGATCTCTGAGCCTCTTCAGCTCTTGCCGAATCCCACTCACTTGAACGCTATAAAACCTCTTGTTGCTTAGTTCATGTTTCAAGGAAGCTGAGTACTATCTCATCCTGACTCGCATGCCGTTGTGACCTCGTCCAGGTCTCTGCGCAAGTGACTGCATTTAACGAATCGATGGCTGGAGATGTCGTTGACGCTGAGGTTGACGATGGTGTGGCTCTGAACCCCTTCGAGGCTGCATTCCGTCGGGCCAAGCTTGTGCCATCCCCAGCTGAGAAGGCAGCTGCAGAGGCTGCGGCTGCAGAAGCAGCTGCGGCAGAGGCTGCTGCAGCAGAGGCAGCCGCGGCGGAAGCTGCTGCTGCAGAGGCTGCTGCAATTGCTGCCGCTGAGGCAGCAGAGAAGGAGGCTGCAGAGAAGGCGGCAGCTGAAGCCAAGGCTGCAGCAGAGGCCAAGGCAGCAGCAGAGGCAGAGGCTGCTGAGAGGGCAGCTGCAGAAGCAAAGGCTGCAGAAGAAGCGAAGCTTGCAGCAGAGGCAAAGGCGGCGGCGGAGAAGGAGGCTGCTGAGAAGGCTGCTGCGGAGGCCAAGGCTGCAGCAGAGGCTGCCGCAGCTGAGGCTGCTGCAGCAGAGGCTGCAGCAAAAGCAGCTGCAGAGGCAGAGGCGAAGGCTGCTGCTGAAGCAGCTGGTGCAGAAGCTCAGGCTGCAGCAGAGAAGGAGGATCTAAATGCCGCTGCTGACCAGGCTGCAGCAGAGCAAACCGCTGCTGAAGCAGATGTGGCAGTCACAGCAGCAGCAGAGGCAGTCGCTGCTGCAGATGCTGCCCAGGAGGCAGCAACAGCTGCAGCAGGAGAGGCAGCCAAAGGTGAGCCTCTCTTTGGTCTCCTGTGTTGGTCATTGGGAGAGGATTAGGGTGTTGACGATATCTCACACAAGATACAACTCAAGGAGGCAGGTTCCACCCATCCATGCACTCCAGAATCATGCATATGGATGTGCTAGAGCATCTGGTCCTTCCGAGTCTCTGGCGTAGTCCCCTCGTCCCTGAGAGTGAGGGAAGGCTTCTGCTCCTGTCCTCCATAGCTTCTTCTGGATATCCTGTCTGTGTCTACATATGTGCACATGTGTCCACATGCGCGCAGCTGCAGGTGCAGTGTCACCCGCGCTCGTGAAGCAGCTGCGGGAGGAGACAGGCGCAGGCATGATGGACTGCAAGAAGGCGCTGGCTGCCAGCGGTGGTGACGTGGAGGCCGCCCGCGAGGCCCTGCGCAAGAAGGGTCTGGCCAGTGCTGAGAAGAAGGCGAGCCGTGTGGCAGCTGAGGGTCTCGTGAGCAGCTATGTGCACAGCGACCGCATCGGTGTGCTGATTGAGGTGAACTGCGAGACGGACTTTGTGGCAAGGGGCGAGACGTTCCGTGCGCTGGTGGAGGACCTTGGCATGCAGGTGAGCCCTTGAGGTCTGCTGGATTGTCATTGGAACCCCACGTACACCCGCCTTTGTGTCCTGTGACCCTCGTCCCAAGTGATGGCTCTGCCTGATCACAAGTAAGGCCCGAGGCCTCCCGTTACCTCTGCAGCACAGTGAATGATGGTGTGTGGGAACATTGGGGAGGAACCCGCCTGGACAGTGTGCCTCCCATGTACTCACTTACGGAAGTAGCTCTGTGATGAAGGTGCAGAGGATGGAGCTCGGGTTTGCATGAGCTCCTTCCATTCATGGGAGGAGATAAAGTCCAGAACTGGAGGCACTGCATCACACATGTTTTTTGACGCACATGGGTTGCCATGCGTTTGTTTCGGCTGATGCAGGTGGCAGCGTGCCCTCAGGTGGACGTGGTGGCAGTGGAGGATGTGCCAACGGAGGTGGTGGAGAGGGAGCGTGCCATCGAGATGCAGAAGGAGGATCTGGCAACGAAGCCGGAGGGTGTGCGGTCGAAGATTGTGGAAGGGCGGCTGCAGAAACTTGTGAAGGAGCTGGCGCTGCTGGAGCAGCCATACATCAAGGACGACAAGATCACCGTGAAGGACCTCATCAAGCAGACCATTGCCACGCTGGGAGAAAACATCCAGGTGAGGCGACATCGCCCTGCCTTGCCACATGAAGGGAGTTGGGAATGACCGTGCGCTGTTGAGGCAGGGTGAAGAAGTTGAAAGAGCTGTGGATTGTCGTAGAAGGAGGCTAGTGCCTTGCTTGTGAGGGAGTGAGGCGATGATGAGGAAGGGTCAATGTGGTTGTGGACAACAGATGGCTGGGCTGGCTGGGTTGTTATCGTGATCTGTGTGTTTTAGAACAGGGAGGAGTGTGCTCTCTAGGACAAAAGTATCCACTGTGGCGACTGGGGGTACATGCACTGGCTCATGCTCTTGCACCTGCTCCTCCTTCCCTCCTTCCTGGTCCCTATGGGTGCTGAGCAGGTCCGTCGTTTCACCCGCTTCAACCTGGGTGAGGGCATCGAGAAGAAGCAAGCAGACTTCGCTGCAGAGGTGGCTGCTGCAGCTGCCTCTGTGGCCCCTCCGCCCACCCCGGCCCCCGAAGCAGCAGCAGCTGCTGAGGCCAAGCCTGAGGAGCCCAAGGTGGCGGTTTCAGCCGCGGCTGTGAAGCAGCTGCGGGAGGAGACAGGCGCAGGCATGATGGACTGCAAGAAGGCGCTGGCTGCCAGCGGTGGNCGTATTGGTGCCCTCCTGGAGGTGAATTGCGAGACGGACTTCGTGGCAAGGGGAGACGCCTTCCGCGAACTTGTGGAGGACCTGGCCATGCAGGCAAGCTCCCCCAATCCTTGGCATCTCTCACGCCATCCCTTTGTCCTAAAATTTGGTAGAACAATGATCTCTTCGAGCATTCTCCAGGGAGGACTGTCTGCAATGTGAGCGCCCATTTTGGTTTGTTCCTCTCAAGGTTGTATTCCAATGATCTTACTGCCTGCTTCGGGATTCTTCTGGCTGTAACAATGCTCTACTCNCTCCCCTTCTTCCCTCCCTTTTCCCTTCTGAGCAGGTGGTGGCATGCCCAGCAGTGGAGTACGTGAGCACAGACGAGGTCGACCCGGCAGTCATTGCAAAGGAGCGCGAAATTGAGATGGGTCGAGAGGACCTGGCCTCAAAACCCGAGGCCGTGCGGGCCAAAATTGTGGAGGGCCGCATGGCCAAGCGCGTAGGCGAGTTGGCGCTGCTGGAGCAGCCGTACATCAAGAATGACAAGCTGTTGATAAAGGACCTGATCAAGCAGACCATTGCCACGCTGGGAGAGAACATCCAGGTGAGGCGATTCAAGCGCTACACATTGGGCGAGGGCATTGAGAAGAAGTCGACTGACTTTGCTGCTGAGGTGGCCGCTGCCGGCGGTAAGGCTTGAGACTTGTGGCTTTTGTTCCCCTTTCCAGGGAATGTGAGGATGTAGGGTGCTATGGATGTAGACGTGTGCTGCAGTGAGGGCTTTACCTTCCCCCCCCTTTTTGCTCTTTTGAAGTCACCCAAACAGGTCGTTTAAAGGTTTGAGCATTAAACATTGGCATGGTCATTTTGTTCACTGACGCATATTAGAGGTTGGTGAATCCAGCCTTGCGAGTGGACACATGTGCCAATGACTGAGGATCTTCACAGAGGGAATGGGAGCTGGGATAGTACAGTCTCAGAGTGGCATGAATCATTGTTTCATTTCTTTTGCAACCCTGGACATTTCAGAGGGGGAAACTGAGACGTCTGAACTACATTGTTCAAAATCCTGATCCCTATCCCATGCTCTATATCTTGAAGATAGCTTGGTCAAAGAGAACAGGTGTCTGCCATGGTCCGCTCTGACACTGCACACTGCACATAGTATCACCTTACAAGAGGATTGGTGCCAATGTTTTAGAGCACCTTTTCTATGATACCTGAAGAACTTCAGTGATGGGAAGTAGATATGACACTTCAGTTCTCAAGTCAGATGGACCAATATCTGCCATTCCTTTACAATCGAAATCACCTTGGCAATCTCTTGGACATGTTACTCAGCTCTCATAAGCAGCAACGAAACTTTGTTGTGCAACTTTGTATGTATGCAGCCACGTGTAGTCATCAAGTAGACCTGTTCTGCCTAGGCCATGAAGTTACTGGGAAGTTGCATCCTAGCACGTGTGTATTGCTGTGGGTGAATGCGTTCAGGCACATGGGGCAAAAGACGCCATAGATGCGGTAACTTACTTGCAAGAACTTGCAGTTACACCGAGACAAACGGTGAGGGGGGAAGCGAGAGAGACATGTACCGGTGAGCACTCACCCACCACAAGCATCGAGCTCGGGTGGGTGGACGCTGCCACCCGGGGGTCGAGCCCGACCTCTCGGAATAACCGAGGGCGGCAACTCACCAATGCACGGTCAAGACCGACATGGTGGCCCCCTAAGGATCAGCACCCGGGAAACATGCAGCTCCCCCAACACATGCAAGGCAAGATAAAATGATACAGGGCACGGCAGTGAGAGTGTACGGCCCTAGCATCTACCGCATCACACAGAGAGTCATAGATAATTGTGAAGAATCATGCAATGGTAACATGGGTGCCAGAGAGCACCCCTGGGTCCAGTAGCAGCTTGAGGACGTTGACGGCTCCAGCCAAGATGGCTGCGTCAGACACCTCCCCAGGTAGTACCATTGTTAATCAATCTGTACACGGGTGTGTGGAGAATGTGTGAGACAAGTGGGCATAGAGTTATGAGTGGCCAACGAACTTCAACACTCCCCCATGACCCGCAGACAAGCAACCCACACACACAGAGAGAGGTCACAAAGTGTGAACACAAGGAACAGAAGAGTGAGAATAAGAGAACTCAGCCTGGATCATGCGGACTGATGAGACCCACAGAGTGAATAGCACTTTTGAAAACATTGCGACTGAGGGCCTTGGTGAGGAAATCAACTTTCTGTGACCGTGTATCCACCCAAGTGATCTGGACAACACCAGCAACAATGCACTCACGAACGAAATGATGCTCCACATTGATGTGTTTGGTGCGTGAATGATGCATGCCACTGTTTTCAGCGATGGCTTTCGTGCTTTGGTTGTCACAGCGCAGAGTGATGAAGCGGATGGGAACGCGTAACTGTTGCAACAGACGGCATAACCAGACAGCTTCACAAGTGCCTGCGCCCAGAGCGACATACTCAGCCTCAGCAGTGCTGCGTGCCACACACCCTTGCTTGCCACATTTCCAGGAGACTACAGTGCCACCAACAAGAAAGATATACCTTGTGCGACTGCGAGCATCAGCATCATGCGCCCAATCGCTGTCCGTGAAGCCATCCACCACAACGGAGGGCTGTGCACGGAAGAGCAGTCCAACACGAGGGGTAGAGAGAGCGTACCGTACCACTCGCAGAGCTGCCTCGAGGTGCCGTTCTCGAGGGCACTGGGAGAACTATGAAAGAAAGTTCACGGCAAAGGCAACATCTGCACGCGTGGTTGTGGCGAGGTACATCAGGGAGCCAATGACTCGGAGATAATCAGTCACATCCACTGCCTCCCCCAGCTTAGTGAGATCAAGTGACTTCAGGAGGGACTGCCCGACAGGCGTCATGGGAGTGGACGCTGTGGGAATGGAGGTAAGGAGAGGTGCAAAGCGCTCCCCCAGGCTGCGTACATACGCAGCCTGATGCACATGCAAGGTGCGACGTGTGCGATCACGCTCCAACTCCATCCCTAGAAAGACACGAGCTGGACCAAGGTCTTTCATCTTGTATGCCGCTTGCAGCAGAGACTTGGCGGAAGTCACAGATACAACATCGGGAGAGGCAATGAGAAGGTCATCCACGTACACAAGAATGGCAACAAGCAGTTTGGTGGGAGGCCCGAGAAAGAGGGATGGATCCACTGTACTCCGCTTGTACCCCCCTTTTCCAAGGGTGGCTGTGATTTCTTGGTTCCAACACCGTGGAGACTGTTTGAGGCCATAGAGGGCCTTGTGCAGACGCCAAATCCCGGTTTGTGCCATCAGAGAAGCCTGGTGGCTGCACCATGTAGATCTCTTCATCCAATTTGCCATGAAGAAAGGCGGTGTTGACATCCATTTGCTCAAGTTCCCAGTCATGCTGTGCAACTAGGCTGAGCAGAGCTCTGACTGTGGTGTAGCGGCCGACTGGGGCAAAGGTTTCATCAAAGTCAACCCCAGGGATTTGAGAGAATCCCTTGGTAGTGAGGCGGGCCTTGTATCATTCAACTGTGTTATCTGGGTTTAGCTTACGGCGGTACACCCACTTGGCAGCAACTGCCTTGCAGCCGGGTGGGAGATCAACAAGCTCATACACACCATGATCAGACAGCGCCTCAAGTTCGGCCTTCATAGCCTGCTCTCATAGCAGGGAGTCAGAGGCGGTAGGGGCAACCTGAACAGTCTGTGGTTCAGGGGAGAGGGGTGAGAGGCCGGCGGCCGCAAAGCATGATGCAACGTACCCGGCTACAGAAGAGGTCACCGCAGAGTGGAACTCTTGCTCGATAAGAGAGTAACCAAGTGCGGTGCTGGGGTGGACAACAGAAGTGGCTGCAGCCAAGCAAGAGGTAGTGAGACCAAAGGCACGGAGGCCGGGGTCACCAGAGACGAC
Source organism: Penium margaritaceum (assembly GCA_023375785.1). Taxonomy (NCBI): domain Eukaryota; kingdom Viridiplantae; phylum Streptophyta; class Zygnematophyceae; order Desmidiales; family Peniaceae; genus Penium; species Penium margaritaceum. Next base: position 30,907 of record SZWC01002949.1, on the reverse strand, counting down.
AGGGTGAGACTGAGATGGGAGAGCTTGGAGACGGCCATCGCGTGTGTAGGGTGAGACTGGGGGAATGGGCGGAGTACGCGCAGGAGAGGAGCAAGGTGAACCAGACGGAGAGGACGAGTCAAGGGGGGGCACCAAGGCGACAAGGGGCTCCGAGGCGGCGCCAAGAGTGGGAGAGGATGATGAGACTGCAGGGGAGCCAACAGGGGAGCTGGAGGGACTGGTCGAGGCCAAGGGAGCCGTGGAGGGTGAGGCCGGTGAGAGGGACGCAGGCAATGGAGGGCTATGGTCAGCAGGTGAGGAGACAGGGGAAGGCGAGGGACGTACTGAGGGAGGAACAGTAGGCCCAGTGGGCAGAGAACCACCATCCCCACCCCGAAGAGACGGAGCGAGGGACCCACCGAAGCGGGGAGCATCACGCTCAAACAGATGTTAAAAAAACAGAGCGTCACGAGATTCAAGGACACGGCAGCGGGAAGGATCCCAGAAGCGCCATACCTTGGAAAAAGGGGAGACGCCAAGAAAGATGCAAAGGCGACCACGGGGGGACAGCTTACCATCACGTTGGTCGGATGGTACCCAGACAGAGGCAAGACAGCCCTAAACGCGGGCAAGACGAAGGTCAGCACGTAGACCAGTCCATCGTTCAAAGGGGGTGATAGTGTGGGGAAGGGGCCCATGTGGGATGCGGTTCCAGACCCACGTCATGTAGGACATGGCTTCAAAGGCGAAGAGGGGAGAATGACCAGAGGAGGAGAGCAGGGAACGAACACCATCAGCGAGAGTGCGATTCGAGCGCTCAGACACTCCATTCTATTGGGGAGTGTAGGGAGCGGTGGATTCAAGCCGAACACCACGAGACTCAAGAAAGCGAGACGTAGGACCATAGAACTCACCACCACGGTCACTGCGGAACACGCACAGGGACCGCTGACATGCGCGTTCGGCCTGAGGGAGCCAGGACTCAATGACATCAGTAACATCACTTTTGTGTCGCAGAGCAAAGACCCAGTGGTAACGGGAGAAGTCGTCAGTGAGACGCAGCACGTACCGACCAATGCCGCCCCGGAAGTCCTGGGGTAAGGGGCCCATGACGTCGACATACACCAAATCAAGTGGATGCGAGGTGGTGGACTCAAAGGTGGAAAAAGGAGAGCGGTGCATTTTGCCAGCAGCGCAATCAAGGCAGGTGGACATGCAAGGAGGGGAAAATGTGGCAGGGTCAAGGCCATGGGCAGGCTGGAGGCGAAGGTGGCGCTGGATCGCAGCAGTGTGAATGTGATAGAGGCGACGATGCAGGAGATCAGCGTGGTCAGAAGACAGAGAGGGAGCAACGTGCACCAAGGCGGAGGCAGCGGAAGGTGATGGCAACATGAGAGGAACGCGGAACAGGCGATCGCAGCGAATACCACGAAGAACAACACGACCAGAAGAACGAAGGGAGATGGAGGCAAGGCCGCGGCTGGATGAGAAATCCATGCCCTGATCATCAAGGGTGGTCACAGAGAGAAGGCTGACCTCAAGGTCAGGAACGTACAGGACGTCCGGGAGCTACACAGTGCCCCCGGGACCAACGAAACTGACGACACCAACACCTTGGACAGGTAGGAGCTGGCCGGATCCAGTTCGGACAGAGCGTACAGACTGGACGGGCCCGAGGGAGACAAAGGAGGAGCGACAGGAGGTCATGTGATGGGTGGCCCCGGAATCAATGATCNGCACACCACCAGAGCCAGAGCCACGAAGAGTAACATCAGACTCACATGACAACACAAGGGGTTGGCCACTCACACTCTCACCTCCCTGAGTGCGTAGGTGAAGGAGTTCGGCCAGACGACGCTCGAGGGTGCGCTCCTCGTCCCGGCAATCAGATGAACGCTCGGAGGAGCGATCAGAGGAGCGGTCATAGTAATGGCCGTCATCACGAGCCCAATGAGGGACGGGGTAGTGAGAAGATGGAGGCCCGTAGTAGGGCCCAGACGGTGGTGGCACCCAGCCCCGAGGGCTGGAAGCAGCCGGTGTTCGTTGAAGAGGGGCTAGTACAATAGTGAGAGCCGAGGCAGATGAGGATGATGAGGATGATGAGGACGATGAGACTGTCACTGCAGTGGCAGCAGAAGCACTTGTAGCACCGGTGCGTGCCCAGTGGGCACGCATGGAGGAGGCAAGACGCACATCATCACGGGGTGCGCGACATTTGGGCGCTGAGTGCCCAGTAGCACCACAGTTCCAGCAAGTGACATCAGCAACAGATGACCCAGAATTCTTGCCACTAGGTCCACCCCCACGCCCTCTACCCCCACAACCGCCGCCACGGCCGGAGCCTGAGCCACTGCTCCCGTGACGAGAGGAACCTTGGGTGGAATGCATAGAACCCTGAGAGGAGGGGGTGGTAGAAGAGGCTGCAGTTGTGGAAGAGGGTGAGGATGTAGTGACTGCTGCGATGGCGGCACGATGGATGCGTTTGTTTTGGAGGGAGTTCCACCAGTCAGTGAGACGTGCAGTAGTGAAGTCAAACAAAGGGCCAATGCCCGGTGGGGTATCAGCAGGAACAGGTGCAGAGGCAAGGCGCTCGAGTTCTGCCTGAGAGACATGAAGATAGAGGTCAGACAGCTCAGGGATGAGACCAGGAACAATAGAGGGGCAAGCAGAGAGTGGACCTGGGGCGGCTTTGCCAAGGTCTCTCAGAAGATGCAGACTGCGCGCCTAATACTCGTCTGCAGTTTCGTCCGCACGCATCTGCAAGGTGTTGAACTGCACGGTGAGAGCACCCTGAGCAACATGTCCAGTGACAGTTTTTTCTGCAGCGAATGAGTGCATAAGCACCCACAGGGTCTGCAGTGGCACCGCGGGTGGGGTCAGTATTGTATGTACCGATGCCATCTAGGAGGTTCTCGGGGTCGGCAGTGATGAGTGCCCGCACAGCACGGGCAGCTTCCGCTGGCTGGGGCACAAATGGTGGCTTAGCGGGGAAGTAGTACTCCCACAGCAGTTCACCCAGAGCCCACGCACTGAAGTGTGTCTCCCAAGAAGTGAAGGTGAGCTTTGAAGTGAAGTGAGGTGGCGGTGTCTCAAAGTCCTTTTGACGTGCTGGTGGGAGAGCACCAACAGAGGCTGTGCCAGTGGAAGGAGAGGAAGAGGAGGCATTGGTTGCACCACCGCTCGGGGGTGCTGATGAGGTAGTGGACACTGACTTGTTGGCAGGGAGGGCTGCAGCAAAGGCTGGGATGGAGCGGAGACGTTCAAAAACTAATGCAGTTACAAACGCGGCTAGCTCTTGCTGTGCATCACGTTCACGCTCAAGTTCATCTTACGCCTTTCGGTGCTCAGCTTGAGCCTCGCTAAGTGCGGCCTGAAGAGCCTCTAGCTTATCTTCTGGTCCAGGCATGATGAGAGCATAAGGGAAAATAGGACTTGGATGAGGAAGGAGAGAATGTGAGAAGAAGAGGTCAGGGTGAGGGATGGTCTCACCGATCTAGTGTCGTGGCAGAAGGGTGAAGAGAGGAGCAACCACAGCTGCTGCTGAGGAGAAGAGCACTGCCACCCACCCTGCAGCCGCCACCGTCAGGCACAAAAGGCCGGTGACCGTGGCTCCGGCCACTGCTGCAGATGCAGATGCCACAAGGA
>SZWC01002949.1:0-16510 GCA_023375785.1 Penium margaritaceum | reverse complement strand
TGTACAGTTTACTGTGACCACTCGGCCGTGTCCATACTCGTGCAGATCCCTGAGGCGGGCGGCCCTGGTGACACCGGCGCGACGACAGGCGGCGGACTACCAGCTTGGAGCTGGCTGACCACTGCACCAGAGCCCCAGATGCCACCGGGACTCTCTGTTGTGTCTTTTACATTCTGCAGGCGTCTTTCGGCAGACTGGCCATGAGGCCTATTTGCATGTTTTTGCATTGTATGCCCACTGTCTGTCAATGAATGCATGCATGTGACCAGTCGTAGCGTCCGTCTTTTCATTTTGCACGTCTAGGTTCAGACGGCGTAGCATTCTGACATGTGTGCGCAGAGTTAAGGCCAAAACAGTGGTTCTGGGCCGGTTTTAGGACAGCTCTTGGACTGCCGCGTGCGACACCCGCCGTGCGCTGCGGCAGGTATTTATGCCTTGGACCTGTCATTTGTCATTTCTCTCTGCATATGCTGTATTGAAGCATTCAGATACTGTGCATTGTGTCTCCTAGCCAAACCCTTGCCGTTGTGTGTACGACCTGTGACTGGTGTCACCGTCTGATCAGGCACTGACGTCTGGTCAGCGGCTGTGTTGCTAGGAAGCTTCTTTGCAGTTTCTCAGGAAACACTTGTACGCATGCTTTTGTAAGCTGCAGATCATGAGCTCTCAGTGATATCCCAAGCTGGGAGTAGCAGATGCTGTCTCTGCAGGGCAATCCCTTGCCCTCTGAGTGACCCCTTGGATTCGCAATCCATTGTGTGTCCATTGCACCGACATATAAGAACTCCATGCGTGTCACTCACTTGCGGAGTTGTGTGTGGAAAGAGTTAAGTGGTTCCTGACGTGTTTACCATCCCATGACACTCCTTCATGACCCACAGACGAACAACCCACGTGCACAAGAAAGCGACACGAAGAGAAGGGCACACGCTACACAGGGACAAACGTGCAAGAACAAGATATAGCATTGCAAGTACATGCGACACATGAGTCGGGAACTGGAAATCCTAGGCAGCAGGTTGGGGCAGCAGCGTTGTTGATGCAGCGTGCAGGCTTCCACGCTCGTTGCTAAAGTCTGCTGCCCCCTCAGTCTGCTGCTCTAGAGTCTAAGTCTGGAAGCTCTGGGTTTGTTACTCAAAAATGCGCGCGACAGTGTTAGCGCCATAAAGCAGCTGAAAACTTAAAGTGACTGATTAGGAATCAAGAATGAGCAACAATGGGAGACCCCTCCAAGTTCTAGCTCCCCCCCACTAGTGTAGATTTTGTTACTCAGCTAACCAGCCAATCAGAAAGTAGTCCTAGACTTATTTTCTGGCAGGCAGGGTTTTCTTGGTGAGCCCTGCCAGACGCCCGACAGCCCAAAACCCAGGTGTCATCCGTTTTGCCTGAAAACTGGACCATACCATAATACAAACGTTGCAAACGCAATCGTGCGGTCAGAATCAGCTAAAAAAATAGCAGCAAAGAGTTATGGCTGCCTGAACCCAGGTTGTGCCTACGACAGTGAGTGATGCCAAACAAGGCCACACAGCAGGAGACATGGACCCTAGGCACAGCATGATGCTACAGACGCAACGCCACGACCAGGGACAACGCTGGATGCATGCAGACAGCATCTGTAGTGGCAGTGACCGCCGGCGGCCCGACCGCCGAGGAGGCCTGTCGATGGAGCTGAGTGTGTCGTGGGAGGGAGGAGGCTCTAGCAAACGGTGAGTGGGCCTCAGCATGCGTCTGTTCCACTGAGCGACACTCCAGCAGCGTCGAGTCTCACCATCAATCATCTGCACACCGATGTACACAAGCCGAGCGGACACAACATGATACAATGAGAGATGTACGAAAACCAACACTCCCCCATGACTCACAGGCGTAGTGCACATGTGCGGGCAGAGACACAGTCAACGACCAGACTCCCCCAGGCCACGTAGAAACACAGGCAGGGACAAAGAGAGCCACTCACGGACACCCGCCAATGGAACTCACAGCCTTCTTGAATGAGTCGCGCTTCAGTGCCTTGGTCAAGAAGTGAGCCAACTGCCGTGCTCTCTCAACCCACACGATGCTCATGCTGCTGTCATGCAACAACAAACGCACATAGTGATACTCAATGTTGATGTGCTTTGTGCGTGTGTGATGCACGCCGTCATTGTCGGCGATGGCCATGGCACTTTCATTGTCACAATGCAATGTGATGGATGCGACTGAATGACACAACTCAGACAATAGACGACGCAACCACACACTCTCACACGCGCCTGAGCCAAGAGCAACGTACTCAGCCTCAGCAGTGCTGTGTACAATGTTTCCTTGCTTGCCACTGCGCCAGGACAAAGCTGTGCCGCCGATCAAAAAGATCCAGCCTGTGCGACTCTTACCATCCGCACTGCCGGCCTAGTCACTGTCAGTGTAGTCTACCATGATAACCGACGGCTAGCGGTGGAGCATGAGACCTTGTGGAGGAGTTGAGACGATGTAACGCAGTACTTGGATTGCAGCCTCGTAGTGGAGGTGACGCTGCTCCTAAGAAAACTTGGTTAGGAGGTTGACGGCGAACGCGATGTCTGGGCGCGTTGTCGTCACCAGGAACATCAGCGACCCGATGACTCACAGGTACGTGGTCACGTCAACTAGCTCCCCTACAACAGATAGGTTAGAACTCTTCAACTTCACCTAGCCATCAAGTGACATGGGTGAAGATGCGCATGGCACGAGTGGCAGGTCCTCCGTAAAGCGGGTGGACAGAATCTGCACAGAGGCGGCCTTGTGGATGTGCAGGACGCCCTGGGAGCGATCATGCTCAAGCTCCATGTCCAGGAAGACTCTGGCAGATCCAAGATCCTTCATCTGGTAGGCGGCGTGCAACAAGTCCTTGACACGCTGGATGGTAGAGGTGTCTGGAGATGCAATGAGGAGATCGTCGACGTAAACTACAACAGCAGCAAAAGTCTGGTATCGTGGACTGACAAACAGTGCGGGGTTAGCGGTGTTGCGCAAGAGGCCGTCACGAAGGAGCGTGCTGCTGATCTCCTGGTTCCAGCACCGAGGGGACTGCTTCACGCCATAGAAGGCCGTCCGTAGCCGCCAGACTCTCCCAGTGCCATTGTCGAAGCCTGGGGGCTACACCATGTAGAGCTCCTCACCCTCCAGTGAGCCATGGAGAAAGGCGTTGCTCACATCCATGTGATATAGCTCCCACCCATGCTGGGCGACCCGGTTGAAGAGCGTCCGGCTAGTGGAGAACCGGCCAACTGGGACAAAGATATGGTTGTTATCGACCCTAGGAATCTGGGCAAACCCCTTGGCTGTAAGGTGGGCTTTGTACTTGTCCAAGGACCCATCGGGCTTCCACTTGCGCTGAAAGACCCACTTGGCGCCGATGGCCTTCCCGCCTGGGGGAAGGTCGACGAGGTTGTACACGTGTTGTTGTCAGATGGCAGTGAGCTCATCGGCGCAGGCAGTGCCCCAGTGTGCGGCCTCAGGAGAGGCTCCTGTCTCAGAATGGCTGCGTCCTACGGGTGTCCTGTGGAGCGAACNCAAAGATATGGTTGTTATCGACCCTAGGAATCTGGGCAAACCCCTTGGCTGTAAGGTGGGCTTTGTACTTGTCCAAGGACCCATCGGGCTTCCACTTGCGCTGAAAGACCCACTTGGCGCCGATGGCCTTCCCGCCTGGGGGAAGGTCGACGAGGTTGTACACGTGTTGTTGTCAGATGGCAGTGAGCTCATCGGCGCAGGCAGTGCCCCAGTGTGCGGCCTCAGGAGAGGCTCCTGTCTCAGAATGGTTGTGTCCTACGGGCGTCCTGTGGAGCAAACTTAGAGAGCGTGTGCATCTCGAGCCCCAGGTGGGATGCGGGCGAGTGCAGCCACGACACCGTGCCGGTGCTCGTGATGAAGAATGGCGTAGCCAAGTTTGGAGCCCGGTTGAAGGTCTGCCATGATGGCCGAGGTGGTCAAGCCGAGGGCCTTCATGCCAGGATCCCCACTCACGACCGTGGGAGTGGAGGAGACACGTGGAGCCACGGGGGGTCGAGGCGCCATGGAGCGCGGTGCGACGGTCTGCGCCCTCACTGACGGCCTGGGTCGGAGGCTGCCGCCTGGGCCACGTGTGTAGCGTGGCAGGACAGGCGATGGCATTGAGTCTGACGGGCCAATGGAGGCGGATAGGGCTGCCGGCCCGGAGGGACCAGTGGACGCAATTGGAGCTGCTGGCCTGGAGGGATCAGTGGACGCGAGTGGAGCTGCTGGCTTGGAAGGGCAAGTGGACGCGACTGGATCTGCCTTCGGAGGGGCCAGTAGACACGACTGGGGCTGCCGGCTCGGAGGGGCCAGTGGACGCAATCGGGGCTGCCAGCCCAGAGGGACTAGTGGACGCAACTGGAGCTGCTAGCCCGGAGGGACCAGTGGACACGTTTGGAGCTACTGGTCCGGAGAGGCCAGTGGAAGCGACTGGGGCTGCCGGCTCAAAGGGACCTGTGGACGCGTCTGGAGATGTTGGCCCGGATGGACCATTGAACGCGAGTGGAGCTACTGGTCGGGAGGGCCCAGTGGACGCGACTGGGGCTGCCGACTTGGAGGGACCTATGGACGCAAATGGGGTTGCCGGCTCAGAGGGACTGAGGGATGTGTCACCCGGAAGCGGTAGGACGGAGGACAGACTCACCACTCCCCCACGCGACGGGATAGACACGAACAAGCCGGAGCGAATGAGGTCGTGAGGGAATAGGTCCTCAAAGAAGAGGGCATCACGGGACTCAACAATGCAGTGCCTGGAGGGATCCCCGAAGCGCAAGGCCTTGGATTGACGAGAGACACCGAGGAAGGTGCAGGGACGTCCGCGGGGGACGAGCTTGCCGCCCTGTTGCGGGGCGAGCAGCCACACAATGGCCACGCAGCCCCAGACGCGAGCCGGGTGGAGGTCAACGCACTGACCGCACAAATGCTGGTATGGCGTGGACTGGCGGGGAAAGTGACCGTGGGGAATCTGGTTCCAGACCCAGGTCATGTAGGCCATGGCTTCAAAATAGAAGCCATCGGAGAGACCTGACTCAACCCGCATGGTGCGAACGACGTCGGCCATGGTACGTTTCCACCGTTCGGAGACATTGTTCTGAGCAGGCGTGTAGGGCACATGCGTCTCATGGTGGATTTCGTGGGAGGCGTGAAAGGCCGGGGTCTCACCCATGCACTCACCACCGCGATCGGAGTGAAAGCGGCGAAAAGAGCAACCACACTCGCGCTCTGCAAGGACAAGCTAGTTTTGGATGGCTCGGGCAACATCGCTCTTCTGATGAAGGCAGAAGACCTAGCGGTAGCGAGAATAGTCGTCAGTGAGGGTGAGGACATTGCGGCCGTGCTCGCCGACGGACTCGGTGGGGAGAGGGCCCATGACATCCGAATGGACGAGGTCGAGAGGGGCGGATGCAAGGGAGGAAGACAAAGGGTACGTGGACCGGTACAACTTCCTCTGAGTGCAATCAATGCACTTGGTGGGACACGGGAGAGGGAAAGTCTCCGGGTCAAGGCTCTTGGCCGGCTGGGTGCGCAGCATGCTGTCTACGGTGGCAAAGTGGACGTGGCAGAGGAGGCGATGCAAGAGGCGGGTGTGCTGAGGAGAGAGTGTGCTGGTGACAAACACATGGCCTGTGGTAGCCGACGGGGAGGAGACAAAAGGAGAGGAGGAGAGGCGAGGTACATGCCACAGGTTGCAACGGGTGGTGGCGTGCAGGACTACAAGACCAGACGGACGCAATGACACAGTGCCAACACCTTGCAATTGCACAACGTCCATGCTCATGCAGTCAAAGGCAATGAAGGAGAGGAGGCTGAGCTTGAGACCTGAGACGAAGAGGACATCGGTCAGAAAGACGTCACTGGTAGGACCACGGAAACGAACGACGCCAACACCACGGACAGGCAACACCTATCTGGAGCCCATCCGGACACCGGAGACATCGCCTACAGCACCAAGCATACTAAAGGCCTCACGAGAGGCCGTCATGTGATGCGTGGCCCCGGAGTCGATGATCCAGGTCTCAGCAGGGTCTTGGAACGGGGTCGCCAGATCGCTAACAGTCACATGGCAGCAAGCAAGGGACGCAGACGCGGTGGAAGGAGGCGCAAACCAAGACTGCCAACCGTCAAGCCACGCGATGTCGTCATGGGTCAGAGGGGACCATGGGAGATGACAAAACAGATGAGGAAATGAGACACAACCGCAGCTCAGTCTCAGTCATGCAGGCCTGGGTAGGAGAGTAGGATGTGATGCGACTTGCACTTCCCTGGGGAGGAGGGAGAGGCAGGCCGAGCTCGAGCACGATGAACTGCTCCAGCTGATGCTCACGGGAGGACGGCCCAAGAATGTAGACTAAGCGTGGAGTGACGGCACCGGAGCCTGGTTAGGAGGACTGTGCCGGTGAAGTAAACGGAGGCGTCGACGGCTGCAGATGGTATGGCTGCGGCGCAGGTGTCGGCTGGACTGGCGAGGCGACCGGAATGGTGGAGCTGCTGGACGAGGCCAAGGCATCAGAGCGGGAAACAGCGACGGCGGCTGAAGCGAGACGGCGCCCCTGCTGGCAACGTAGGGTGGCGATGACGCACGCCTCCTCCGTCGGTAGAGGGCACGTGTACCACCCGTGTCTGTGCTGGCCACAATTGTGGCAGACCGAGCCGCCACCGCCTTACCCGGTCAATGGCTGCTACTACTGCTGCTGCTACTGACCCTTGCCTTTCTTGTTCCAATCCTTCTTCTTCCCCAATGACGGTGAGGTAGCTATGACGGGGGAGGCAACGGCCACGGAGGCGACGACAGGGAAGGCGAGAGCCTCCGTTCGCTGGTTTTGGGGCTCCAGAGGAGCTTCCTCAATCCGGAAAAAGAGCTCGTATGCCCAGGGCATGAGGGTGCCGTGGGCCGCCATGGTGGAGAGGACGTCGTGAGAGTAGTGTATGAAGACGTCCGCGTACACAGCAATGGCACATTACTTGATGGTGAGGAGCGCGGCCAGAGGGGGTGGGGTAAAGGTGCCGAGGCGACGAAGGACGTCCTCCACCCGCTTCCAGTAGGCGGTGACTGTCTCGGTCTCCCTCGTGTGCAGGGAGTTAAACTCTCAAAGCAGGTGGCTGGTCTCAGCCTCGCTGGACAGGCAATGGGGACGAGTGAGGACGTGCCATGCAACTGCAGGGTCTGGGGTGGCGCTAGCGGCAAAGTCGCCGAGGAAGGGCTCTAGGGTGAGGCAGGAAGCCAGAGGGGCGACAAGGAGTAGAGCACGTACGGCATGACCAGCGTCATACAACTGGTCCGCCAGGGTGAGTTCATACGGGAGGGTGTAGTACGCCCACAGGCCCTCATCCTGCGCCCAGATCTGAAAGCTGAGCTCCTAGCTTTGGAATTGCTTGCAGGCCTGAAGTGGCGGCGGCGGCGTCTCAAAGTACATCTGCCTACGACCAGTGCCCAAAGTGGGGCCAAGGACGGAGGTCACTGTCTGTCGCTGGCGCTGAGTCTTCTGCTGGGCTAGGTAGCGCGTGGCAGCAGACACAGCTGGGCTAGCGTGCCTTGGAGGGATGAATGCTGGCGGTGCACTGGTTGCAGTCTCGGAGGCCAATGGTTGCAACGTTGCAAGCTGCTACGTCAAGGCGGCGAGCTGCTGCTACTGCTGGTGCTACTGCTGCTGCTGTTGCTGCTACTGCTGCTACTGGTGGTGGTGGTGGTGTTGCTACTACTGTTGCTACAGTTGTAGCTGGTGCTACTACTGTTGCGTGCTGTTGCGGCCGCTGTGGCTACTGCAGCAGCTATGGAAGCTGCTGCAGCCACAGTAGAGAAGCTGGTGGGGGGGGGGGACTGTTTTTTTCTGTTTTTTTTCCCTTTTCCTTACGTCTGTCACAGCGGGCTCCGCTGCTCGCTGTGGGGAGCGGACAACGAGCCCGTTGTTTGTGGCAAGCAACGAGCTCGCTGCTCGTTGCCCACAGCAAGTAGCGGGCTGCGAGCTGTGAGCAGCAACAGCCGCTGCTGGCTGCTACCGGCAGCTACTCGCTGCTGCTGCTGCTATAGCGGACTACTATCGCGGCTGCTGCGGTCTGCTGCTGCTACTGCTCGTTGTTACATTTGTAGCTTGCTATAGCTGGTGCTCGCTGCCACTGCTGCTTACTACTGCTACTGCTACTGCTTGCTACCGTTGCTGCTACTACTGCTTGCTCCTACGAGCTGCTGCTACTACGGGCTACTGCGAGTTGTTGTTGTTGCCTGCTGCTACTCCTTGCTCCTACGAGCTGCTGCTACTACGGGCTGCTGCAAGCTGCTGTTGTTGCCTGCTGCTATTGCTGCATGCAGCTGCTACTGGCTATTGCTGCGAGTGCTTGCTGCCGTTGCCTGCGGCTGCCGCTACTGCAGGCTGCTACTGTTGCTTGCTGTGCCAGTCATTGCACCTCGGTGACGTTATTGCGTGCGTCGTTGCCCGCAGGTGTCGGACGCGGCCTGCCGCTCACCTCCTCGCGTCACGCGTGGGGGTCAGTGCTGCCAAAAAGATTTGGCAGCATTTCCCCTGGCCCCGTGGCCGTGGGAAAAAATCTGACGCCGCCACTAGGCGGGTCAATGCTGCCAGAGAAAATCCGGTAGCATTTCCCTTGCATTGGTGCGTATGGGGGTCCGTCGGCATTGTCTGGCACCTGTACGCCAGTCTTCTGCTGTTGCTGCTACGCTCTGGCTGTCATACCAAGGTGGAAATCCGAGGCAGCAGGTTGGGGCAGCAGCGTTGTTGATGCAGGGTGCAAGCTTCCATGCTCGTTGCTTAAGTCTGCTGCCCCCTCAGTCTGCTGCTCTAGAGTCTAAGTCTGGAAGCTCTGGGTTTGTTACTCAGAAACGAGCGCGCCAGTGTTAGCGCCAGAAAGCAGTTGAAAACTGAAAGTGACTGATGAGGAATCAAGAATGAGCAACAATGGGAGACCCCTCCAAGTTCTAGCTCCCCTCCACTAGTGTAGAACTTGTTACTCAGCTAACCAGCCAATCAGAAAATAGTCATAGACTTGTTTTCTGGCAGGCAGGGTTTTCTCGGTGAGCCCTGCCAGACGGCCGACAGCCCAAAACCCGAGCTTCGTCCGTTTTCCCTGAAAACTGGACCATACCATAATACCAACGCTGCAAACGCATTCGTGTGGCCAGAATCAGCTAGAAAATAGTAGCAAAGGGTTCTGGCTGCCCGAACCCAGGCAGTGCCTACAGCAGTCAGTGGTGCCAAACATGGCCGCACAGTAGAAGACATGGACCCTACGCACAGCATAATGCTGCAGACTCAACGTCGTGACCACAGACAACATTGGGTGCATGCAGACAGCATCTGCAGTGACAGTGACTGCAGGCGGCCCGACCGCCGAGGAGGCCTGCCGATGGAGCTGAGCGTGTCGCCGAAGCGAGGAGGCTCCAACGAACGGTGAGTGGGCCTCAGCGTGTGTCTGCTCCACCGAGCGACACTCCAGGAGCGTCGAGTCTTGCCGTCAGTCATCTGCACGCCGATGTACACAAGCCAAGAGGAAAGAATAGAGTACAATGAGAGATGCACGAAACCAACATCGGGCGTGTCACAAGTACGTACCAAAGCAACAACACCTTGATGTCCACATATCTAATCCTAGATAACCTGGACTTCTCTAGCTGCAATGCATTTGTGTACAAAGTGATGCTCAATGTTGATGTGATTTGTGCATGCATGGTGCATGCCATAATGCTCAGCAATTATCCTTCAGCTTTTGCTTGTCAGAGCACAGTGATAGAGCATACAAGGCCTTGCGCAAGTGCCAGACCTTAACACCGACCTCGAGTCTAGGTGGCTGGACCATGTAGATCTCCTCTTCTAAGGTGCCATGGAGGAATGCATTGTTCACATCCATCTGGTGCAGCTCCCAGTTGTGGTGATCAACAACCTGGAATATGCTGGTTTTTTCACATCTCTCATTGTACTCTGTTGTGTCCTCCCGGCTTGTGTACATCGGCATGCAGATGACAGACGGCGAGACTTGACGCTACTAGAGTGACATCCGGTGGAGCCGATGCACGCTGAGGACTACACGCAGTTCGTCGGAGCCTCCTCCCTCCGCTGATGTNTGCTCAACTCCATCGGCTGGCCTCCTTGTCAATCGGGCCGCCGGCGGTCACTGCCACTGCAAATCCTGTCTGCATGCATCCAGTGTTGAATCTGACTGCACCATTGTGTCTGCAACGTCGTGCTCTGCTTAGGGTCCAAATCTCATGTTAGCGTGGCACTATTGTCACCCGGGACTAGTGTAGGCGATGCCTGGGTTTGGGCAGCCATAACTCCTCACTGATGTTTTCCTAGCTGATTGTGACTGCACAAGTGCGTTTGCAACATCGGTGTTATGGTATGGTCATGTTTTAAGACAAAACGGACGACGTCCGGGTTTTGGGTTATCGGCCATCTGGTAGGGCTCACCGAGAGAACCCTGCCTGCCAGAAAAGAGGTCTGTTTTCTGATTGGCTGGTTAGCTGTAGAGCTTGTTACCCAGCTAACCAGCAACCCTTACTCTGGCGCATGCATTTTTGAGTAACAACACCAGAGCACTCAGACTTAGGCCCTTGTGCAGCAGACCGAGGGGGTAGCTTAAGCAACGAGCGTGGGTTCCTGTATGCTGCATCAACAACGCTGTTCCCCCAACCTGTAGCATAAGGTTTTCCACATAGGTATCAGAGCCAGAGCACAGCATCAGCAGCTGACAACTTGCGTACAAGTTCCTGACTACGCCGGCGGACCCCCATACGCGCTAGTGCAGGAAAAATGCTGCCGGATTCTTCCCGACAGCAGTGACCCGCCTGGTGGTGGCGTCAGATTTTTTCCCACGGCCACTGGGCCAGGGGAAATGCTGTTGGATTTTTTCTGGCAGCATCGACACGCACGTGTGACGCAAGGAGGTGAGCGGCAGGCCGCTTCAGGCACCTACTAGCGATGACGCACGTGGCAACGTCAACCAGGTGTAGTGACAGGCAAGCAGTAGCAGCAGCATGCAGCAGCAGCAGCTTGGAGCAGCAGCGAGTAGTGGCAGTAGCAGCCAGGAGCAGCTGTGCACAGCAGCAGCTTGCGGCAGCTTGCAGCAGCAGCAGCCTATAACAGCAAGTAGCAGTAGCAACCTGCAGCAGCAGCTCGCAGCAACAGTAGTGCACAGCAGCAGCGAGTGGCAGCAGAAGTGGGCTGCAGTAGAAGCAACAGCGAGCTGCAGCCAGCGGTAGCCTATAGCAAGCAGCAGCAGTAGCTGCAGCAGCGGCCAGCTACCGTAGCGGCTACGGGTGCTTGCAGCCCACTGCTCGTAGCGAGCAGCAAGCTCGCTGCTTGAAGCTCGCAATGAGCAATGGGTAGCGACCAGCAAGTTCGCTGCTTGTAGCCCGCGACTCGCAGCAAGTAGTGAGCTCGCTGTGATGAAAAAAGAAAAAAAAATCCCCCACCCCACAGGTAGCCCTGTAGCGGATGTATCCACCACCACAGCTGCTGTAGCTTCCAAGAGATCCACAGCAGCACATAGCAATTCAGTAGCAGTAGCAGCAGCAGCAGCAAATGCTGCGAGAACAGCAGCCACAACAACAACAACATTAGCAATAGCATCTGCAGTAGTAGTAACAGCCACTGCTACAACAACAGCCGCAACAACAATAGCTACAGCAACAGACCACCACCACCAGCAGCAACGGTAGCAGCAGTAGCTTCAACAGCAGTAGTAGCAGCTATAGTGGCAGCAATAGCAGTTACAAGAGCAGCAGCTGCCTTGTAGTTGACACAACAGTGGCTCCAGCAACAGTCGCTACTGATGTCAGCCATCCTAAGATGACATCATTGGTAACGTCACCGCTGACGTCAGAAACAAGAAAAAAATACAGCAGCAACCCTGCAGACAACGTAGTAGCTGCAGCTGACGTCACCCATCCTAGGCTGATGTCACTACTGACATCACTGCTGACATCAGCAGCACACAAAGAAAGAAAAAAGAGCAAAAGGGAGGGGAAACAAAGAACACCATGGATAATAATCCTCGTGGAGAGGGGTCCTCCTCTGTTGGAGGGACCCCTAGGCCCCCTTTCTTGTAGTAGCTGAAACAGCTACAACAGGAACAGTAGCAGCAACAACAGCAGCAACAATAGTAGTAGGAGTCCACAAGCTTCGTTGTTGGCTCCTCCGAACACCTGGCCGCCATTCATCAATAACTTGCCACATTGAGGTAACAACTTAGAGCACTGCAGGCACTGGCATCACAGACTCACACCAGTGCCCCACCGTCCTTCCTTCCTCCTGGGCATGCCAGTCCCACTGTGTCTACTATCACGCATTTTCTGGCGTAACAGGAGATTCAACGCCAGCGGCAGACAATTATTTCAGTCCTTAGCCCCACTCTGGGTGCCAGCCGCAGGCCAAAGGAATTTGAGACCCCATCCCCGTCGCTTTAGGCTGGCGAGCAGTCCCGGAGCTTGGAGCTTAGCTTCCTAATCTGGGCACAGGGTGAGGGCATGTGACCATACTACACTCTTCCGTACAACTTCACCAAGGCCGGCCAGCTGTATGATATTGTTCGTGCCGTACGCACCCTCGTCCCGGTTGCTCCTCTGGCATCACGCTTAGCCATCAAACCCTTCCTCGGCAACTTCACCACTGGCGGGACTCTAGACCCTAGAGCCCCGTGGCACGTCCTCACCCATCCCCATCGCCTATGCAGCAAGGTTGAGACCAGCCGTCTGCTTCGGGAGTTCAACTCCTTGCACATGGGGGAGACCAAGACGGTCACCTCTTATTGGCAGCAGGCGGAGGACATCCCTTGTCGCCTAGGCACCTCTGCTCCACCACCTTTGGACGCGCTCCTCACGATCAAGCGCGGTGCCACCGAGACGTATGGCGACGTCTTTGTCCATTGAGCCCAAGACATCCTCTCGAAAATGGCGGCCAAGGGCACCCTCATGCCGTGGGCATACGAGCTCCTTGTCAGGATTGAGGAGGCTCATTTGGAGTCACGCATCTAGCGCACAGAGGCCCTTGCCTCCCCTGTCTTTGCCTCCGTGGCCGTTGCTTCCCCTGTAGTAGCTACATCCACCAGCTCCTCATCGTCAGGGAAGAAGAAGTGCAAGGGCAAAAAGGGCAAGGGCCAGCAGTAGCAGTTGCAGCCGACCGGGTCACGTGTTGGTGGCTCGGTCTGCTGCAACTGTGGTTTGCCAGGAAACAGGTGGTACACGTGCCCGCTACCGACGGACGAGGCTCAAGTCATCACTACCATACGTCGCCAACTTGAGTGCCATCTCGCCTCTGCTGCCGTAGCTGTTGCCAGCCTTGATGCCTCCACCTTATCCAACAGCTCCACTCCTCTGACAGCCACATCGGTCCCACCGTTGCTAGCTCTGCAGCAGCATCATCCACGGTTTTTGGCACCTCCGTTTCCATCACTAGTGCATTCCTCCTCCTGTCCAAGCTCTAGCGCTTTCACTCCACACTCAGCCTACACTCTTGGACCGTCTACTCGTGAGCGTCAGTTGCAGCAGTTCATCGTGCTCTAGCTCGGCCTACCTCGCCCTCCCTCCCAGGGAAGTACGAGTTACGTAACCTCCTGTCCGTTTTCCCTGTCCTTCATGAGTGAGAGTGAGCTGTGGTCGTGTCTTGCTTCCTCTTTTGTTTCGTCGTCTCCCGTGCTCTGATGTGTCCCTCTCTATGACAACGTCGTGTGGCATGATTGGCAGTCTTGGTTTGCGTCCACTACGTCTGTGTCTCTTGCTTGCTGCCATATAACTATTAGTGATCTGGCGACTTCAGTCCAGGACCCTGCCAGGACGTGGATCATCGACTCCGGAGCCACGCATCACATGACGGCCTCTCGTGAGGCCTTTAGTGTGCTCGGTCCCGTTGGCGATGTGTCCGGTGTTCGGACGGGCTCCAAACAGGTTTTGCTTAGTTGCAGCGTCCGCGTCATTCGTTTCCGTGGTCTTGCCGGTGATGTCTTTGTGACCGATGTCCTCTTCGTCCCAGGTCTTGAGCTTAGCCTCCTATCTGTCAGTGCCCTTGACCGCATGAGCATGGATGTTCTGCACTCACGTGGCATTGGCAATATGTCGTTACGTCCATCCAGTCTTGTTGTTCTACACGCTACCGCACGTGGCATTCTGTGGCACCTGGCAATCTGTGGCACGTGCCTTGTCTGTGCTCACCTCCTTCCATCCCCTCCCTGTCGGCTGCCACAGGCCATGTGTTTACCACCAATACGCTCTCTCCGCAGCACATACATCTCTTGCACCGTCGTTTTTTCCACGTTCACTCTAGTATCATCGATAGCATGCATCGCACCCAGCCAGCCAACGGCCTTGATCCGGACTCCTTCCCTTGGCTGTGTCCCACAGAGTGCATTGAGTGCGCTTAGGGTAAGATGCAGCGATCCCCATACCCTCAATCTTTCTCCCGTGCGTCAGTCCCTCTAAACCTGGTCCATTCCAATGTCATGGGTCCTCTCACTACTGAGTCCGTCGGAGAGCATGGATGCTATGTCCTCACCCTCACTGATGACTACTCTCGCTACCGCTGGGTCTTCTGCCTTCGACACAAGAGTGATGTCGCTCCTGCCGTTCAAGACTTGCTTGTTTGTGCAGAGCACGAGTGCGCTCGGTCTCTTTGCCGCTTCACTCCGATCGCGGTGGCGAGTACATGGGAGAGACCACGACTTTTCTCACCTCCCGTGGTATCCACGACGAGACGTTGGCGCCTTACGCACCAGCCCAAAATGGCGTCTCCAAGTGGTAGAACTACACCATGCCTGATGCCGCCCGCACCATGCAGGTCGAGTTAGGCCTCTCCGATGGCTTCTACTTCAAAGCCATGGCCTACATGACGTGGGTCTCGAGCCGGGTTCCCCACGGACCCCTTCCTCGTCAGTCCACGCCATACCAGCACTGGTGCGGTCAGCGGGCTGACCTCCGCCCGGCTCGCGTTTGGGGCTACGTGGCCATTGTGTGGCTCCCCGCCCCCTAGCAGAGCGGCAAGCTCACCCCCCACGGACCACCTTGCACATTCCTTGGTGTCTCTCGTCAGTCCAAACCCTGGCACTTCAGAGATCCCCCCCAGCACTACATCATGGAGCCCCGTGATGCCCTCTTCTTTGAGGAGTTATTTTCCCGCGACCTCGTTTACTCCGGCTCGTCCATGTCCCTCCTGTTGTGTGGGGGAGTGGTGAGTCCGTCCTTCGTCTTACCGCTTTCGGGCAGCACATCATCTGGTCTCTCAGGGCCAGCACCCCCAATTCCATGTGTTGGTTCCTCAGAGGCGGTAGCCTCTGTTGGAGAGATGCTCCTCACCATGGCAGGAGTGACTCCAAAAAGGAACACCAAAAAGATAAGCCTTAGTGGCTTACTGGTTCATGGTGACTACCTCTATAGGCAAGGGCCCGGGTTCAAGTACCACAAGATCAATTTCTGCCCTGCCTCAAGGGAGGTGAAAAATAGATGCCAGGAAGCTAGCTCAAACTCTAGAATTCCTCCTTAAGGTTCGAAAAATCCAGGTGAGGGTCTAGGAAGGTGGCACACATTCTAGCAGGGGTGACTTATCCTACAAGGCATCTAGAGGTCTCTTGGTCTTATGGATACCTTCCCTCCTTCTGGAAGCAAGCTGAGGAATCTAGGAAGGGGCAGAAACTTCTAGAGGAAGGAAGGGATACCTTCTTAGGTGGGAAAAAGGACAGCCTACCAAGGGCCACTCTAGAAGCCATAGAATCTGCTAGGAAGCTTCAAATCAGGCATGTTTTGGTGTTCTGGAAAGCTTAGATTATTGGCTATAAAATGCCACTGCTTGTGGGCCTTGACCAAGAGTTTCTTCTAAGTCAATTGAGGCCAAAACTATTGCCTCAATCTCTGACAAGTTTTTTGCCATCCTTGGAACCAGTTGCCTCCACAGTTTGAGTCTCTCCATGAATAGTTGGTGGTGTGAACCAGCCACTACTAGGGACCCTCCAGGGTGCACACTCACCCTCAGGCCAACAAATGGTTATGGGCCCACACCTCTAAGGAGTTCCAAGCCAGCTTGAATTCACGCTTCCAATAGCAAGACATGGCGACCAGAAGAGCAAGAGAGCAGCCGCACTCTCCTTAAGTTTGATGGGACAGGCTATGCCTTGTGGAGGTGGGAGTTTAAGGTCTTCCTTGACGACAAGGGACTGCTTGAGCTCGTAAAGGGTGATGAGACTGCTCCGCCGGAGACTGCAACGGCTGAGGTGAAGGAGGCATACAAGAAGCGCAACAAAATGACGTTGGCGCTTCTTGTGTCTGCGCTATATCCGCCAAAACTTGGTCACATCCAAGGATGCACCCTGGCCGCAGAAGCATGGTCAAAACTCTGCTCCATCTACCAGTCAAGCAACCTTACTAATCAGCTCTTCATCTTCAAACGGCTCATCACCCTCCAAGCCAAGGAAGGTGAAAACATCATGGAGATCATGCAGCAGATTGAGTCACCCGCAGCGGAGTACGTGGCCACTGGTTGGGAGGTTGAATCTCAGTTGC
>SZWC01002948.1:153591-199198 GCA_023375785.1 Penium margaritaceum | reverse complement strand
CAACATTGATGCTTAGGAACCATTCACTTTGATCGCTAGTAAGTTTAACCTCACAAACATTGCTTAATTAAACATTCATCCTTACGCAATAAAAAGAGAGATATTATATGCTGCCACGCAATGATAGACATAATCGGGTACCCCATAGAGTATATGGAGCAGTGGTGTCACGATGCAGGGTAGATGGGAACCCCAACTTTGAAGGCTTTGTCAATGCTGAACCAGATCTGAAAAACAATACGAATGGGAATACGTTCATGAAAATCGGGGTATATGTGACACATGAGTGAGGAAGCGGGGTATCTCGCAACGTTCCCGTTATCAAAGTTTTTGAGCGAAGTCTTCTTGGGTTCGAACGGAATACAAATGCGAGATTTGTGAACAGTACGATCCCTCGACAGGACAACTCTGATCGGACGAAAGACAGCATGCGCCGTACCACGTCACAACCAACGCAAGCCTCCTAGCATTGAGGCGACCTCCACATCGATGTTTGTCGTTTTGTCCAGCTATGGGAAAGCTGGACGAGTTTCTCTCGTTCGTCGATCAGAGAGCTCCGTTGCGGAGAGAAAATCTCTTTGATGTGCTGGCACTTTCCACGTGGTTTGCGTATCAGGTGACAAGCTTCGCACATGCTTTGGAAACCAAAGTCAAGCTCCTACTACTTTCCGCCAATAATGTTTGTGATGGAAAGCAAACGGGAAATCGGAGGAGTGATAACACATACACAACATTCTCCATACGGTAAGAATGATGATTCCAACCTGTTTTGTCATCCGTGCCCCTCACATACCCTGCTTTCGGATCAATGGTTATCATTCACTCCTCTGTCCGAACCATAAATTTCCTATACCCCTCCATAGCAACAATAGACACAATTAGCCCAATCCCGGAAACAATAAGCCCTTTTCGCACCCCCTTTTTCACAATAATCAAACAAAGACGCATGTTACTGCTCAAGCTTGCCCTGTCAGAATGCGGACCTCCATTGCGGACGTCGCGATGGATGGCAACGATAGCGTGAAGGGGTAGGGGGCGGAGGGGAGGGTGACATTTCCAGCCTACGTCCATCGGCCGGCGCTTTGTCACCCCCTTCCCCCCACCCTCAGAGCCCATCTGCATGTTCCGTCGAACAAACCGTAGATGGTGAAAAGGTAGAAGTTACGAGGCAAAGCATGATTCAGTACTTGGGACATTTGAGCAATTTATAAGTAGCAGTAAGTGTACTTTGATGATAAGTGTCGAAATGATCGATTGTATGTAAACAAGTGTAAGGTTACAAATGAAGCATAGTTATTGTCGTTGGTCGGATGTCGAGCGACACATGCGGAGTCTTGTCGTGAGTAGTCGGATTCGAGAAGTGTTGTGATGTTGTCAGTCATACACAGTTGTACAGTTGGTTGTGACCACTCGGCCGTGTCCATGCTCGTGCACATCCTTGAGGCGGACCCAGCTGGAGACAGAGTTCCCTGAGTTGATGCTCCACCCGCTGGAGGCAGTCTGGCAGCCTACCAAGTGTGCCAGAGGGCTCCCACAGCCCACGGACTATGTTTGGAGGTCTTCAGGATTTTCTCGGTGGACAGCCCTGCCAGGCTGATTTACATGTTTGTTTTCTTACACTCTCCGGCTGTTCCCGGACGTAGGCGCTTGACCAATCGTTGTGTCTGTCTTTGTGTCGTGCATCCGTAGGATCAGACGGCGCTCCGTTTGGACGCTTGTGCGTAGAGTTATGGCCAAAACAGTGGTTTTGGGCCGGTTCAGGTTTGACAGGCACCGCCGTGTGCGCCACCCTCCGTGAGCCACAGCGGCTATTTATGCTGTGGAGCTGTCATTTGTTATCTCTCTCTGCATGTACTTCAGTTGAAACTTGAGATACAAGTGCACGTGTCTCTCCCTACCCTTGCTGTCCCTTGCATGACCTGTGTGTCAACCAGCCAGACCCGTGTTGTCAGGCTAGCAAGCAGAAAGGCTAGGAAGCTTCCTGGAATCTTCTCTTGGTATTAGAGCAGGCGAGCCAGTGCTCGTCGTGCTGCGCAGCAGAGACGCAGCAGCTGCAGCAGCAGTGAGCAGCAGCAGTGGCAGCAGCCCACAGCAGCAGCAGCAGGTCTTGGTTGGACTCGTCACGACCCTGAGTCGCTTGAAGCGACAAGAGCACGCAGCGACGCATATGCCATCATCCTGATGCGTCAGAAACCGCAACGGCAGGTTCGTGCTGCAGTTGCAGCGTGTCACAACGGCTTGAGGCCGTTGGAGCCCTTGCGCGCAGCAGTAGCCGGTCCGAGGCCGCCCGTGTGGCGACTTGGAGCCGCAAACCGGGCGAGCAACAGCACCATCAGCGAGCAACAATAGCAGCGGCTGCCGTGGCCACTCAGGCACCAGAGGCACCAGTACCTTTTGTAGGTGATGACTCCAGCCGTGCAGCTTCCTGGAAGTCGCATGGACGTGGAGGAGCCGCAGACGCAAATCGCGTCAGCCGCCATCCTCTCTTCACCCGCCTGTGCCGGACTCAAATAGCCACCAAAAGTTGCGTGCTATGGCTCGTTCGAAATTTAAGATCTCAAGCTTTCCATCGCGCCCTTTCTCGCCTCATTTGGAGCTCTGTAGCCTCCAGCATTCACCGTTCCGCATCACTGATTTGAATTTTTCATTTTTTCGGCCTGAGCACAAAATCAGGTCGTTTTGGCCTTTTTCCCCACGTTTTGAAGACGAAAATTTCACCATTGTCTTCAGCATCCTCAGAATCCTTTGTGGTCCAAATGTCCCTTCATTTGGACAACCTTCAATTTTTAGCGGTGAAAGTTTAAATTTTTAAATTTTCAGCACTAAGCCGATTTTTTGGTCAGAAGGTCGACTTTTGCCACCGTCCTAAATCGGCGAGAAACGCTGACAGTTCTGCGTTCGGACGACTTTCGCACCGCCTCAGCATGGAGCCGAGCAGCTCCAAGGGCAAGGAGCTGGAGGACACCGTCACGAGCGGGGGTCGCAGCCCACGCTCAAAGGCGAGTAACTTCCTGCTGGTGGAGCAGTCGTCACTCCGCCAGCGCTAGGATGAGCAGTCAGCTACGCTACGACAGATCCGCGATGCCTTGGTCTCTCTGTCTGGGACACCGGGACATCAGCCCAGGAGAGAGAGAGAGAGGCAACCCCATCGGCCCAGGAGTCTGCTGGCCCCACTACCGCCCCTGCGCAGAGACGAGAGTCCATGGTTGAGGGGTGGGATCAGGCGCCACCTCCCACTGGGGAGGACGCGCTTCGCCGGTTGATGGAGCAGATGAGGAGCCTGCGCATTGAGACACCGGCGCCTAGTCCGAGGAGACAGCAGCAGCAGCAGCAGCAGCAGCAGCAGACCGACCCGCGTCAGGTCTTGGGTGCCGCTGGAGGAGTAGCGTTGATGCCTTTCATGCCCTTCCCACGCCCGCTCCTAGCACCACCAGAGGTCCAGCTCCCCACGGAGCGACGACCCAAGGACTTCGAGACTTCCCCGCCTCGCTACGACAGCAAGGCGGGGTTTGACTGTTGGGAGGTGCTGTTTCAGGTATGGGCACACTGAAGGAGTCTGGCCCTACTACCACAGCCAGTACCAGACGGCTGATCCACTCCAGTCCCAGACGGCAGCGCGTGCCATGCGTGGACTGCTGTACGCAGTTCCACAGGAGACAGTGGTAGACTTTCGCCCCTTCCTGGGCGCGCCTGGGACAGGAGCAGGCGCAGACCCGTGCCGTGGCTGGGAGCTGGCGCTGACCCTCTTTGCAGCAGAGACTCACGCGACCCGGTCAGCGCGCCTTCGCGAGTTCCACTCCCTTCATCAGGGATCCTCGGAGTCAGCAGCTGATTATTGGCGTCGTGCCATGCGCCTGTACACTCGTCTGGGCACCGGAGGCGGCTCTTAGCTCTGGGCGCTGGACACCATCATGCTGGGAGTGCGGCCCAAGCTCACTGACACCTTCTCTCGCCTCGACCAGGACGTCATCGTGTCCATGTCCGACACCCTGTAGCTGTTGCCCTGGGCGTAGTGCTACTTCATCCAGGTCGGGACAGCTGACGAGGCAGCCCGCGCGCATCGGCAGGGCGCCATGGCCGCAGCAGCAGTGGGAGCGACGTCCTCTACGCCTTCCACACCGTTGTCCACCTTCACCCCCACCAGCTCCACCTCTGCCTCTCCCGCTTCCTCCCCTACTACTCTGACAGCCACTGTAGCAGCCGTGAAGGGGAAGAAGGGGAAGAAGAAGAGGGGACTGCAGCAGCCTTCCGGTTGCACCGGACGGGCGGTCCGCTGCCACAACTGCGGCAGACCTCATCGCTACACTGAGTGTCAGCAAGAGCTGGACTGGGCGAGGATCACCCGCGGTCTTCAGACAGCCCACGAGGAGCGGATCCGCATTGGAGCAGCAGCCCGTGCCGCAGCGACCTCAGGGGCAGCACCGGCGGCACATCCTCTGCCATCCGAGGGGAGTACCACGCCGGACCCGAGGGACCAGACCATCGCGGAGCTACGTCGACTGCTGGCACTTCGCTCACAGGGAGGTGCGAGTGTGCTGTCACAGCCGAGTGGTCCACAGACTGACTGTCCATCTGTGTTTGTGGCACGTGGTCGTACTTGTGGGGGGGCTACGTCGCCTGGTGAGGATGAGTCTGACAGCACAGAGTGGTTGGATGAGTCGCATCGTCGTGCATTGTCCCGCTGTCCTGCCACACCTGCTGAGCGTCCAGCAGAGGCAGCGTGCTCCGTTGCTCGTTGTACCGTGACCACCATAGGGCGTGAGGCGAGTGGCCACTGGATCATTGACTCAGGGGCCACTCACCACATGACCTGCGGCCGTACCGCCTTTGTCGTGCTTGGTCCTGTTGGGTCTGTTCGGTCAGTGCGGACAGGTTCTGGGCAGTCACTACCTGTTCAGGGGACAGGGGTCGTACGGTTCGATCGTCCGTCTGGTCCCGTGTATCTTTCTGACGTGCTTTTTGTGCCTGATCTCGAGCTCAGCCTGCTCTCTGTCCGTGCCTACACGAGGATGGGTTTCTCTGTTCACCACTCCATTGATGATGCCACGATCACTGCACTTGACACTTCCACGGTTGTGTTGCGTGCCTCTGTTGTGGATGACCTGTATCGCATCGTGCGCTGCTCTGCTCCTGACTCTTCCCCTTGCTCATCTGCCNTGTGTCATGTGAGCACGGACACTGTGTCCAGGCTCATTCGTACACAGCCCGCTCTCGGTCTTGACGCGGCTTCCTTCGAGAAGCCGCCCAAGACCGACTGTTTGTTCTGCGCTCAGGGCAAGATGCATCGATGCACCTACCCTGCCTCCGTCACTCGTGCGCAGCGTCCCTTGGAGCTTGTCTACTCGGACCTCCTCGGACCTCTCCCTGTCGAGTCTGTTGCTGACCGTGGTCGGTATGTTCTTACACTCACGGATGACTTCACCCGCATGCGGTGGGTCTACTGCCTCCGCCACAAGAGTGATGCTGCTCTAGCCGTGCGCTTGTGGCTCGTGATGGCCGAGCGTCAGTCTCGTCACTCCCTCCACACCTTCTGCTATGACCGCGGCGGTGAGTATCTCGGTGAGCTGACCACTCACTTCGCCGAGCTTGGTATCTGTCACCAGCTCTCGGCCCCTGCTACGCCACAACAGAACGGTGTGTCCGAGCATTGGAACCGCACCATAGAGGACACGGTTCGCGCCATGCGTGCTGAGTGCGGTCTCCCGAAGTCCTTTGCCTTCGAGGGCTTTGCCTACATGACGTGGGTCTCGAACCGCCTCCCGCATGGTNGACCAGCAGGGGTCCAAGGTCTCTCCGCGCGGCCGGATGTGTGCCTTCCTCGGTGTCTCCTCACGCTCAAAAGCGTGGCGTTTCTGGGATGCGGGTCGCCACCGCATCGTTGAGTCGCGCGACGCGCTGTTTTTTGAGGCACTGTCGTACCGCGACCTGTCTGCCATTCTCACCCAGGCAGCGTCTCACGTTCCCACCTGTGAGGCCTCCCGTCGGATGGGGGAGTCTACCCCACAGGGTGAGTCCGTCCGGGGTGCCTCCGGGGTGGGACCGTCGCTGGCCACCATTGACCCGGCCATCATTGACCCGGCCATCATTGACCCGGCCATCATTGCTATCGGGCCTGTAGTCTCTACGCCTGCCCCGCTTGCGCCCACCACGACTGTCTTGCCTGTGCCTGCCGCGCCTGCCTCACCCGCACCCACTGCGACTGCCTCGCCCACGCCTGCCGCGACTGCCTCGCCCGCACCTGTAGTGCCTGCTTCGTCTGCACCTACAGCGCCTGCTTTGCCCACACCTGCAACGGCTGCTTCGCCTGCACCTGCAGCGCCTGCTTCGCTTGCACCTGCAGCGCCTCCTTTGCCTGTCGGGGCTGCAGCTGCCGCCTCTTCGCCTGCGGCCCCTGCCTCACCCGCGCCCACCGCGACTGTCTCGCCCGCGCCTGCCGCGACCGTCTCGTCCGTGCCTGCAGCGCCTGTTCCGCCCGCGCCTGCCGCGCCTGTCTTGCTCACGCCTGCAGCGTCTCCAGAGACAGCACCTTCCCTCCCTGTGCCGGAACCGTCGGTCATCTCAGACTCGGGCTACTCCCGTGGACCAGGTGGGCGTCTCCGCCCACTGGCCTCACGAGCACCTTCGACTGCGGTTGCGCCACCCAGACGACGCACGCGCAGCGTGCACAGTGGTGACCCTGGCACAAAGGCTCTCGGCCTAAGTGTCCAAGGCACCTACATGGAGGTGCACCCAGCTTGTCCCATTGGGCACCTGCTGATCGCTGACGAGCACGAGGCTGCACAGGCACCTGCCGCTGACCTAGTTGCAGTCTGTCCGACCCATAAGGCATGTGTCCTGGCCACCCGGAGCTCCCCTTTGACGTTCCCTGATCCAGACACGTTAAAGGAGGCTCTCTCAGGAGAGGATGCTGAGCAGTGGCGGGCCGCCTGTGAGGACGAGNAGGGACGGAAGGTCGTGCAGGCCAAGTGGGTCTTCCGCAAGAAGGTGAAGCCTGACGACTCACTGGACCGCTATAAGGCCCGCTTGACTGCCAAGGGATTCTCTCAGGTTGAGGGGATCGACTTCATTGACACCTTTGCCCCTGTTGGCCGCATGACCACAGCTCGCGCGCTGCTTGGTGTGGTCGCTCACCATGACTAGGAGCTGCATCAGATGGATGTGAACAATGCGTTCCCCCACGGCACCTTGGAGGAGGAGATCTACATGGTCCAGCCACCTGGGTTTGAGGTCGAGGGCAACAAGGTCTGGCGCTTGCGCAAGGCCTTGTATGGCCTGAAGCAGTCGCCCCGGTGCTAGAACCGAGAGATCACTCGCACCCTCACTCAGGCCGAGTACGTCCAGAGTGATGCCGACCAATCACTTTTCATCCGACGGACAGCCGAGCACCTCACTGCCATTCTGGTGTATGTGGACGATCTCCTGATTGCGTCACCTTCACTGGAGGCCGTGAAGGAGGCCAAGGCGGTCCTGCACGCCGCCCACAGGATGAAGGACCTTGGTCCAGCGGCTGTTTTCCTCGGGATGGAGATTGTGCGTGATCGACGTCGACGGACACTCCTCCTCCATCAGGCACAATATGCACAGGTTGTGGGGGAGTGGTTTGCTGACCTCCTTGGCGCTGTTCCCGCCGCCTCGTCACCCATCACTCCCGACGGGCAGGACACACTAAAGGTGACAGACCCAGGCGATCTGGGCGAGACTGTGGACGTGACCCTGTACTTGCGCATCATTGGCTCAGTGATGTACTTGGCCACGACCACGCGTCCCGACATTGCGTTCGCTGTCAACCTACTCACACAGTTCAGTCAGTCCCCTCAGGCTCGCGCTCTGCACGTAGCTTTGCGAGTCGTCCGGTATGGATATCCACACCGTATCACGGTCTCTGCTTTCGGAGGCAGTGCTCGGTTGTGGTAGATGGCTATACCGACAGCGACTGGACATGGAGTCCTGATGGACGCAGCCGCACGGGTTACATGTTCCTGCTTGGTGGCACCGCTGTGTCTTGGCGCAGCGGCAAGCAGGGGTGCATTGCTCGCAGCTCCTCAGAGGCTGAGTATGTTGCTCTGGGCGCTGGCGCCGCTGAGGCGGTGTGGCTGTTGCGGTTGTTCCAGTGCTTGGGTCAGTCCGTGCTTACCATCATCCTTCGATGCGACAACNNNNTATACCGACAGCGACTGGACATGGAGTCCTGATGGACGCAGCCGCACGGGTTACATGTTCCTGCTTGGTGGCACCGCTGTGTCTTGGCGCAGCGGCAAGCAGGGGTGCATTGCTCGCAGCTCCTCAGAGGCTGAGTATGTTGCTCTGGGCGCTGGCGCCGCTGAGGCGGTGTGGCTGTTGCGGTTGTTCCAGTGCTTGGGTCAGTCC
This sequence comes from Penium margaritaceum, assembly GCA_023375785.1. Classification (NCBI taxonomy): domain Eukaryota; kingdom Viridiplantae; phylum Streptophyta; class Zygnematophyceae; order Desmidiales; family Peniaceae; genus Penium; species Penium margaritaceum. The sequence continues at coordinate 190,831 of SZWC01002948.1, read as the reverse complement.
GTGCTTACCATCATCCTTCGATGCGACAACCAGAGTGCTCGCGCGATCATTGAGAACTCTGGTGTGTTCCACGCACGCACGAAGCACATTGCTGTCGAGTATCATTTTGTGTGCGATCTGGTGGAGCGGCAGTTGATCTCCATCGTCTGGGTGGGCACAGACTTGCAGCGCGCTGACTTCCTGACCAAGGCACTGGCACGTGAGAAGTTCCTTGGGGCTGCTCGTTTTGTCGGATTGCGACCCCTGTCCGAGAGTGGGTGATTGTCCGGGTCCCTGTTGAGCACTCTGTGTTGCACCGGCACGCATTGTGCACGCGTATGGACATGCGTACCATCAGGTCATGGGGGAGTGTTGTGATGTTGTCAGTCATACACAGTTGTATAGTTGGTTGTGACCACTCGGCCATGTCCATGCTCGTGCACATCCTTGAGGCGGACCCAGCTGGAGACAGAGTTCCCAAAGGTGATGCTCCACCTGCTGGAGGCAGCCTGGCAGCCTACCCAGTGTACTAGAGGGCTCCCACAGCCCACGGACTACGTTTGGAGGTCTTCAGGATTTTCTCGATGGACAGCCCTGCCAGGCTGATTTACATGTTTGTTTTCTTACACTCTCTGGCTGTTCCCGGACGTAGGCGCGTGACCAGTCGTTGTGTCTGTCTTTTTGTCGTGCATCCGTAGGATCAGACGGCGCTCCGTTTGGACGCTTGTGCGCAGAATTATGGCCAAAACAGTCGTTTTGGGCCGGTTCAGGTTTGACAGGCACCGCCGTGTGCGCCACCCGCCGTGAGCCACGTCGGCTATTTATGTTGTGGACCTGTCATTTGTTACTTCTCTCTGCATTAACTTCAGTTGAAGCTTGAGATACAAGTGCACGTGTCTCTCCCTACCCTTGCTGTCCCTTGCATGACCTGTGTGTCAACCAGCCAGACGCGTGCTGTCAGGCTAGCAAGCAGAAAGGCAAGGAAGCATCCACCGAGAAGTCGAGGTTCTTCGAGAATCGACGGTGAAGATGCGCAAATTTGCAAATCATTTAGTGCATGCATCCCATGCAAAAACAAACATGAGCTGTGTGTGTGAATGCAATACAAAACGGCTAAAATTTGGCTAAGTCAAGAATGTATAACATGAAAGAACAAGGAGAGTTTACAAATGAGCCCTTAGCGGGCTTATGTAGGGGCGCCGTCAGCTAGCCGCACCAAGCCCCGTCACCCCCGCTGAACGCAAACGAGTCAACGGGGAGAACACATTGCGTACACCATAATAACAACAAAAGGTGGTGTTCTAGAGGCACCGAAATAGCTCTCCGAGTGCCCGGGTCTCGACCACCGCGAAAATACGAGCAATGCTTGAAAAACTCGAAATCAGCGTCCAGACATCCAAAACGTCTTTCCGAACATAGGAAGTGCTACTACAACCACTGGGTCTTTTCATCGCACCGGTATAGTCCACCGGGTGCGCGGGTCTCAACCCATCAAGAAAACTCTCCTGCCTCCCGACAAGGCCACAGGGCTGCCGGAACCCATCGACCACGTCGCGCCGGGGCTGTCGTAAGTGCTGGAGAAGTCTTGGTACAGTCCGGAGGCCTGTCGTGTCGTCACGCCCTCCTCTATCATATACCAATGTGGGTATACGGATACTCCATCGACGTCAGTTGTGACGGGTGGAAGCCACACAAATCAACACTCCCCCTGGCTGACATATCCGTCCACGCCAGAACAAGTTAACGAAGGCATGGAACAACAACGTATGCCAAACCACGATATGCACGTGTCAAATACACACACACACACACACACACACAGACACACACACACACACACACACACATGCTATCCATCTAAGGTCTCCTTAGACACTGGCACATCTCAGCAAGTGTCTGGGTCTCGACCATGAGAGGAGTGATGCACACGCGTACAAACTAGTGTAATGCACACCATACACATGTTAGACGACAAGAGGGTCTCACCGTGACACAAGCGCTACCAGTGCTCGAGTCTCAACCGCTACGAGCAATCCAACAAGTGTTCGTATGCCGGCCACAATAGCATCGTCAACCAACATAAGGATCATGGAGGGATGTCCTCGTTACACGGGTGCAAGTCATTATGTGTCCGGGTCTCGACTACCATGAGCAATCCAGCTCGCATACACATTCCACACGTAGTATAGCCACACACCAAGACACACAATAACATGGTCTCCTCATTACACTGGTACAACCCACTAAGTGTCCGGGTCTCGACCAACAGAGTGCTACCATCCACATGTAATTGTGCAGGCACGTGGCACGAGCCACACGCCGGCTGCTGTAGTGTGCTCATAGCAGAGCATGGACCCCTCGCCATGCATCTCATATGACGTCGTTTCAAGTGGAAGTCCACACAACACTCCCCCTGGGCAGATGAACCTGGAGGCAATTTTCTTGATGGAGATGCTGATACTGTAGGTGAACAGAACTTGGGTGATAAATCATGTGGTCTCCCATCACAGAAAGATAGCTCCCCCTGTCAAGGACGAGTCTGGTCGCACCATCAAAGATGAAGTGGTGTCTCCGGCTATGACTCCTCACGTCGCCCTTGCACCACCTGGAGTGTACCACTGCTTGTGTGACTGCCAAGGGTCTCAAATCACAGTCTGTCCTTTCTCCGCTATGTTGCGATGCATCTGTGCATGCCAGAGGAAAGGGAATGGGTAATCAACACGCGAGCGTGGATGGAGTGGAAAAGCTGGTCTCCAAGTCAAGAGAAAGCACCATGAGGCACAGGGGTATACGGCCACAAGAGGAGGGTTGGAGCGACGAACCGGATCACCACTCATGGACGAAGGTGAGGATGGAGCAACTGATTTGGGTGGATAAAGGTGCGTGATGGCAGTAGCAGAAGGAGGAGCGACGATGGAGTCGATAGGAACGACGATGGCAGAAACTAAAGGCACACTCAGCTCTCCTGTGGTTGTGTCTCCAAGGGACGTTATACTCGGAGTTGGTACAAGATCTTCCCCATATGTGGGTGTGTTAGATGCTGGTAGCGTAAAGCTCGTGCCGATAGTAGTGATGCTCCCCTCCTCTGAGAATCGCCCACACGTTGCCATCACCTCCCGTTGCAGCATCACTACATGCTCCTAGAGGCCAGCATAATATGCCTCGGACATGTGGAGGTGGCCCATCTCTCCCTTGCGTTGGATGAACTGTGCCTCACAGGATGCTGCACATGCAGACTACAGAACTCGTGACTACAATTCCATCTACATCTTTGATGCTGAAGACGATGGAGTCGGTGCTCATGCATCTACCTGGGGATCAACCGAACTCACAATGTGATGAGATGCTACAACATCGAATGTAGCTGCAGGTGTCGTATCCACACCACAGCCCGTGTGTGTCATACAAGGTGGAATGAGCAGTCGCATGCCAAAATAGAAGGAGAAGGAGGAGTCGTCAGTCCTTGGAGCACGTGGAAATATTGTGCGTACAGGTACTGCCACTCTCCACGTCGATGTAATCAGCAGGGCCACCAACAGGTGAACACGATAGGACAAAACTCAACTCCTACTGACGAGGTGACTCCATCCGCCTGTACAGATCTGCTCCACTATGCTCAACTGCCGCCATAGGGGACACAGGTGTACAAGACTCCGGCTCAACAATGCCCGTCAAGGCGACAAGAAAGTGCAAGTGGCGCTCACGCACCGTCTTGCAAGGTGGTCGCTGCCACTTGCTCCATAATGGAGTGATGACCACCACTTGACTCCGTCATGTGTGTCGCTGCTCTGTCGTGTGTACGAGAACCTGTAGACTCTGGGAACATGGGCGACTCCTCATGTTGAAGCTGGTCCTCAGGTACCGTGGATGACATGGTGGAGTTTGCTGTGTCTGCTGCAGCACATGTCCCAGTGACATCTCTCACAACAGCTACTCTCAAGAATGTCTCAACCTCTAAAAGACCAGCCGGCCGACTCTGCTCATACACTGCGACCGCTGTCGGGCTGGTGTGAGACTTGTGTGCTATCGTCCCCGGAAATCCATATGGGGCATCCCGATTCGCACGATGTTTCTGTGCCACCGCCTGGTCGCTACCGATCAGAGTCACGAGTGGCACCGCCCAGGGACGCCGTGCCTATCCTCCTTGTGATGTAACTTGTTGCTACGAGAGATCTCGATGCAGCCCGGACGTGGAAGTCGAGGTCGATGACACGCAAGTCTCCACCATGAACACCATGTCGGGATCAGACTGCAATTCAAATATTGTTGCTGTATCGTCTGGATCTTCCTGAGCTAACGCTCGGGCACCACAGCCCGGCATGAGAGCGGATCTTGTCGCTGTGGTCACAAAAGGCAATGTAAGGTGACCACACTTTACCTCGACAGGTAGAGCAACGGAAGCCGAGGAGGTGGAGTATGTATCAAAACTGGCCTGAGCACGGTGTGCGGAGTGCTGACGCCAACACCGCGGGGATACATGTCTGGAACGACTACATAAAGGCATGTCATCGCGTAGTGGCGTCGTGGTCGCAAGAGAGTGAAGGATCAAAAGGATGGTGGCAGCGTGGGACTGGCTGGGAGGTGGAGCTGAAGGGATACCATCGGATGAGGAAGGAGGAGAGGATGAAGGAGATGTGATCGAAGAGGCCATTGACGACCTAGTAGCAGAAGCATGCTCGGTGACGACGAGGTCACAAAGCCGCTACACCATCTGCCTGAGGCCGTGGACCTCAGCGAATAGGGTCGCCAGAGGTCTAGCCAGGGGATCTACCAACGTAGGCAGATCCGTATGCTGTGGAGGACGCAGGCTCCGACGAGGCTGAAGCCAAGGTGGATGCTAGCCGCGAGGACGCGTCCAACAGCGACGCCAACCATCACGTCCATCACCACAGTAATAGCAGGCGAGCGCGCAAGGCGCCTGCTCAAATGTATGTGCACTCATCTCGTGCGTTGGACGATGGATAGGTGCCGAGGGAACCTACTCCCTCACCCTCCACGGTTTTTTTGCTTTCTCCTCCTCTCACCCTCAGCCCTCATTTTTTCATATGTTTTCTTTTCTCTGTTCCACTTGCTTTGAGGTGCACCCTTTTTGTATTTTTTCTTGTCTTCCCTTTTCTCGATTGCTCCTGATTTGGGGCAAGTGTGAAAACAACGGAGGGGGGGGCTGGTTCTTCCTTGCGCGCACGCTTGCTCGCTTGTTGGTGCGAGTGAGCGAGCGGAGGGGGGGGAGGGGGGGGAGTGGTCGGCCCCTTCTCCGTCGGCCACCTTTGTCAGTCGGCCGACCGGGCCGACGGGGCCGAGGGGGCTCACAGTCCCAACGCCCTCCCTCCTCCAAGGGAGCCTTCCTGATGGGGCTCGAGAGGGCACCTCCGAGAGGGGGGGGGGCCCTAAAATGTGGACTGCGAGGCCCTCCTTGCTGCGGCTGCAACAGCTACAGCGGTACGTGCACCTATTGCGTTTGCTGCTGCTGCTACTGTTGTTGCTACTACTTAGCGCAGTAGCTTCTCATGCTGATTGCTGCTGCTGCCGCTACAACCACCCTGTGTGCTGCCGTTGCTGCTGCTGCTTGATGCTGTGCACCGCTACTGCTTGCTGTTGCCGGTGCTGCTCCTGCTGCTATGCGCCGTCACTCCTGCCGCTGTCGTTGTTGCTACTACTGCTGTTGCGTGGCACAACAGTTGACGTTGATGCTGCTACTTGCTCCTACAATAGCTACTACTTCTATTGTGCATCACCGTTGCTGCCGTTGCTACTACTACTACTACTACGTGGCACAACAGCTGCCGCTGTTGCACGCCACAACAACTACTATAAATTCTGCTGCCCGCCGCTACTGATACTGCTGCTACTGCTACTACTGCTGCCGCCGCTGTTGTTGTTGCTCTGAGCGACTACTCTACTCCACTCCTCTTGTCGCAGGGTAAAGCAATTGCCTCTACTACTACTGATGCGGCTGTTGCCGATACGAATGATGCTGTAATAGGCACTACTACTGTTCTATGCTGCTCACCGTCCCTATGGCGATCACGTGCAATCCATTCACGCTCCCTCACACTACTGCCGGCGTGGCACCACCTGGCGCGTTCTCGTCGTGTTCCGCCCACTACTGCTGCTTTTGCTGCTCACACATCCCCCTATGCTCTGATACCAAGTCGGGAATTATTTCGGGCATGGAGGTCCATGCAAAAATGAACATGAGCTATGTGTGTGAGTGTCATGAAAAGAGCAAAGATTTGGCTAAGTCTGGAACTTTTAACATGAAAGAACAAGGAGAGTTTACGAATGAGCCCCCTAGCGGGATTATGTAGGGGCACTGACAGCTAGCTGTACCGGGCCCCGTCACCCTTGCTGAACCCAAACGAGTCAACGGGAAGAACATACTGCATACACCACAAGAAAAACAAAGGTAGCCTCCTCAAGGCATCAGAACATCTCTCCGAGTGCCCGGGTCTCGACCACAGAGGAAATACAAGCAATGCTAGAAAAGCTCGAAATCAGCGTCGAGACATCCAAAACGGCTTTCCGAACATCGGAAGCCCTACTACAACCATCGGGTCTCCTCGTCCCACCGGTACAGTCCATCGGGTGCACAGGTCTCAACCCACTGAGAAAAATCTCCTACCTCCCGACAAGCCCACAGGGCTTTCGGAACGCATTGACCGCGTCTCGATGGCGCTGTTGTAGGTGCTAGAGAAGTCTCGGTATAGTCCGGAGTCCCGTCGTGTCGTCATGCCCTCTTCTACCATATACCACCAACGTGGGTATATGGATTATCCGTCGGCGACAGTCGTGAGAGGTGGAAGCCACATAAGTCAACATGCAATACATCTTTGAAAATCCATATTCATCATGAAATGTCGATACGTTGACCTAAAGGTCGTGACACTTCTGTTTGTAGGTTCGCAAAAGTGGTCGACGTTTTCATAAGGTTCAAGAACATCCACTGAGGGCGGGGTAATTGGCCAGTTTTCCCTCGGCCGTCGGAGTGAGTATCGCGGTTCTTGCGACTTGATGGGGTATTTGTGTAGTGCCAAACATGCTTACTCCATAAGATTAGGGACTCGTGTACGTCCGGTACAGAACACTTGCCCCCCCTTTTAGCCGCGACGTCCCGGCGCACGTGCAGATGTGGCCCACAGACAGTGGTTGTAGCCATCGATGAGATGATCGACGTCTGAGAGATTGTCATAGTGTTCATAGCTGTTATGCGCGACGGCGTAGCCGTGCCACTTGACGAGATATTCTGTCGTCTAGCCTCGTCGTCGATGGCTGGGGATTTCCTCAATGACGTACTCTGCGACTTTGTCTACTTGAACAAGAGGCAAAGGAGGGACATCTCTGCCAGGGAAGTTCTCTCCGGGGTCTCGGTAGTGCTTGAGTCTGCCGACATGGAACACTGGTTGATCTTGCATAGTTTTGGGGAGTTTAATTTGCGCATATATAGGGATTTGCATCCGCTCGATCTCAAACGGTCCCAACCATCGGGGTTTGAGCTTGGAACAGTCCGATCCGCGGAGCTTGATGTTTGCCGAGCTGAGGAAGACTTTGTTCCCAGCAGTGTAGATGTCGTTGCTGCGATGTTGGATACCTGCTCGCTTCGTCGCTACTTGTGTCTTTGCGAGAGTCTGCCGTGTTTCCTCCCAGACGATGGTGAAGTCTTGACGTTGAACGTCGATTGCCGGAGTGTTACTGCGACTTTGTAGTCCAACTGGTGTGGTCAGAAGTTTGCCATACAACACTTCAAATGGGGTTTTATCTGTTACGGTGGAAACGGCAGAATAACATGCGATTTTGGTGGTTTGATGCTTTTGTGTCCAATCCGTCCTATGAGGTTCTCATACTGCTCAGAGTGTTTGTTCAAGCGTTTGATTAGTCTGCTCGGCTTGACCGTCGGCTTGAGGATGGAACACTGTTGAAAGTTGAATTGTGCTGCCGTAATGATTCATCCGTTTGCGCCAAAAATGGCTGGTAAATAGACCATCTCTGTCGCTTGTGATGGTTCTCGGCATGTCGTGTAGCCGCATTATGTTGTTTAGAAATAGCTGTGTTGTTTCCCTCAGCCATGACGGTGGTTGTTGTTGGGATGAAGTGGGACACTTTAGAAAGCCTATCGATGACCACGAGGATGGTGTCATACCATTGAGGTGTGACTGGTAATCCAGTGACGAAGTCCATGGAGATGTCTACCCATGGTTCCGTCAGAACAGGGAGTGGTTGCAAATGTCCGGTTGGCCTCATGCGACGAGATTTTTTTCCCTGAAATGTGTCGCAGATTCTGCGGAAGTTGGCCACGTTAGATTCCAACTTGTCCCACCAATAGTTCTTCGCCAGTTTCCTCAGCATCTTGTCATGTCCAAGGTATCCACCTAGACCGGTGTCGTGGAATTCTTAAAGCAACATACAACAAAGTTTGTCGTTCAAGTAGTGAGTGAAGCGTAGTCGCCAGTAGGGTGGATCGAACCAGAACTTCGTTTTATCATATCGGTCGTGCTGGTCATAGCCTTGTGCGAACAATCGCTCAAGGTAGGGGTCTCACAGTAGTTGTAGGGTTGCCACGACGGCCATTAAATCTGGTTGGTGGCTGAGTGTTGGCCTGAGGGTGAGTGTGCACCCTGGAGGGTCCCTAGCAGAGGCTGGTTCACACCACCAACTGTTTTTGGAGGGAATGAAACTGTGGAGGCAACTGGTTCCAAGGATGGCAGAATATTGGTCAGAGAGTGTGGCAAGATCTTTGGCCTCAATTGACTGGCAATGAACTCTTGATCAAGGCTCACAAGCAGTGGAATTTTGTAGCCACTGACTGAACCTTTCCAAAACACCAAAGCCTGCCAAACGTCAAGCTTCCTTGTGTATTCTATGACTTCTAGAGTTTTTCTTCATAGCCTATGCTTTTTCCCGCCTAAGAAGGCAACCCTTCCCTCCTTTAGAAGATTCTTCACCCTTCCTAGATTCCTCAGCTCGATTCTAGTAGGGGAGAAGGTATCTAGAAGACCAAAGACACCTCTAGATGCCTTGTAGGACAAGTCACCCCTTCTAGAAGGTGTGCCACCTTCCTGGACCTTATCCTAGCCTTCTAGAAACTTAATGTGGATCTCCAGAGGTGGAGCTTGCTTCCTGGCACCTATTTTTCCACCTCCCTTGAGGAAGGGCAGAAATTCATTTTGTGGGACTTGAACCTAGGCCCTTGCCTCTAAATGTGGACACCATTAACCACAAAGCCACTTGGGCTTGTCTTTTTGGTGTTCCTTTTTTGGAGTCACTCCTGCCATGGTGAGGAGCATTACCCCAACACTAAGTGCGACCGCTGGATTGGTTTTGCCTGGACGGTACTCGATCTTGTAGTTGAACCCAGACTCAAGGCACTCCATCCATTGGGTTTGACGTTGGTTGAGATTTAGCTGCGTCTTCAAACATTTTACTACGTGATGGTCGGTGTGCATGATGCATCAACGACACTCAAGGTAGCATCACCATGTCTTGAACGCGTGCACGACCACTAGCATCTCTTTTTCATGGACGCGTAGTTGAGTTCCGGTCCTCGCAGTTTTTGAGACGTGTAGGCAACCAGTTGTTCGCCATTGCCGTGATCTTGCAAAAGAATCACGCTAATGGATCGGTCTAAAGCATCTATAGCCCTGACGAAGTCGACTGTTGGGTAAGATAATCATAGGGCTGGCGCTGAAGTTAGAGAGTTCCCCAAAGTGGTGAACACTTCTTGTTAGCTGTCTCCCTACCGCCACTCATTTCATTTTCGAGTGAGGTCGGAAAGAGGTGCTGACACTCGCGGGTAGTCCCACACGAATCACCGGTAGGAATTGTAAAATCAAAGAAACACCTGAATTTCTCAAACTTTGGTCGGCATTGGCCAATCAACGACTACTGCCAACCTCTTCGGATCGATGGCGATTTGTCCGCCGTTGATGACGTAGCCCAAAAAATCGATCAAACGACGAACGAAGTCACATTTTGAGCATTTTCCAAAAAAAATCTCTCTTTGTAAAACTTCAGGAACTTTTCAAAGATGTCCATTCTTCTCCTTTGGGGTGCGGCTGTACACCAGGGTGTCGTCGAGGTATACCACAACAAAAGCGTCGAGGTACGGATGGAAAATGTTGTCCATTGCCGCCTGAAATGTTGTCGGAGCATTTGTAAGTCCAAACGGCATAATCGTGAACTGGAAGTGCTCGTAGCGGGTTCATAATGCTGTTTTCTTGATCTCGGTGGCTCCCACACGTCTTTGGTGATTTATTCCGCGTAGATCGATTTTGCTAAAAATTTGAGATCCTCAGAGTTGGTCGAAAAGTTCATTGGCTTGGGGAAAAGGGCAGCAGTTCTTGATGGTAGCGTCGTTCAATGCCTGGTAATCCACGTACATCCGCATCTCGCGAGTTTTCTTTTTAACCAATAGTACACGTGCAACGTAGGGTGACGTGGATGGGCGGATGAACCCCTCACCGAGCATCTCATCGAGTTGCTTTTTTCGCTCGATCAGCTCGTGATCGCTCATCTGATTGGCCACTTGGACGGTAAGTCTGCTGCCCGGCTTCAGTTTGATGTGATGGTCGATGTCTTGCTAAGGAGGTAAAGTTTTCGGAAGTTCGTCGGGGAAAATGTTGGCAAACTCCTTGATGAGTGGTGCAAACTCTTTGTGTACCATCGCCAAATTTGTTGAGGTGGATGAGGCTGATGAGGCCGATGATGAGTGAGCTGCTGCCACTTCCGCTTTTCCTATTGGCTCGAGATGTATGAGCCAGGCACGAGCTCCTTGCCGTGTACAGTGTTTGGCCATGTTGAGCAGTATCAGCTATATCGGGTGTCACTTTTTGGCTTTCGTGGCTTCCTCTACTCCTTCCACCTTTACTGCTTTCGATGTCGGCTTCCGTCCCGCACGCGGAAGTTGTCGTATGGCGCCGTCAATTTCCACGCAGACGTCTTCGCTGTTCTAGTCGACCTACAGATTGTGTTGGTATACGAAATCTCGTCCGAGGATGATCTTGTCGTCGCTCATTGGACAAGACCTCCAGAGCATTACATCCCATAGATCTCCCACTTGTAGTCGTAGTGGTTCTTGGAGTCTCCGTATCTGTAGTCTCCCGTCAACGGATTTTCCTCCAAATACCCCTGGTTCAGTCTGCAAACCCATCTTGCAAACCATGTTGTTGCTTACGAAGTTGTGTGAAGCTCCTCCATCTAGTGGCGCTGGTACCGTTCAATGAATTCTACATCCTCAAGGCGGGAATTTTAGTAGTATCGCGAGTTGGTCATCCTCCTACCCCTCGTCGCAGTTTGCGATCTCAGAAACCCTTTGCGGCGATATGGGCCGCTCAGATGGGCGATTGTTTGGCGCAGATTGCTCCTCACGGACAAGAGTTACGCCTTTTACTCCTGCCCTCTACCGTTTCCCGTTTCAGTTTTTTGCGACTTCCGCACCTTTTTGGCCTACTTCTTGCCCCAGAAGTTTTGAGCGATGTGCCCGTTTTTTCAGTAGTTGTAGCAGATTGGCGTGTCTCTTTGGTTGACAACGTCCACTTCCATCGGAGTTGAGGAGTACGCCGACTGGATCTTTCCATTTCCATGAAAGCCGTGTTTAGGAGGTCTTCAGCCGTAGGAAACCTGGATCCGAGCATTATAATTGGCGCTGTCAATCCTTTTTGTTGCTGTAATAATCTGCGGCAAGTCGTTCTGGATGCCAAAAACAACGATTGCTCGCCGGATGTCTCGCTTGAAGCCGTTGTTGTAGTGAAAACAGAGTTCGTCGACGGCAATGTCTGCTCAGATGATAATCTCAGAGAATCTCTGCATATACTCGGCCACGCTGGACTGCTGATGCAGATGTTGGAGCTTGTACCGTGTGTCATGTTTTTTGTTCATTTGTCCAAAGCGTGCAAGTATTGTACGTGAAAATATGTTCCAGTCGGTTGGTGGCGTCAACGCGTCTTGCCACTATGGGTTGATGTGCACCAAGGGTAGAAAGCCAACAGACGGTGATGTAAGACGGGCGTCGTGACTCGTTGATGATGCTCCTCTAGTATCCTTCTCCCTTTGGATGGTCTTTAGATCGGATCACCAAGTTAACGCCATTCCACGCAAAAGCGCGCCGCGAGGTCTAGTTTCTTCTGATCGTCATTGACCCTAGCATTGGTGAAGTACACCTCCAAACTCGTCCGCCACATCCAAACCTTTGGTCCTTTTGAGGTTGCAGGATTGAACGGTTCTGCTGGAGCGAGATAAAGTTTGGGTTTGCTTCAGAGTTAGAATTTTTCTCGACGAGGAGTGCTTCACATGCGCTTGCGTTGCAAAGAGCCTCCATCGCAATGCTGAGTTGTTGGAGCAGGTGGCTGTTTATTCCTTCGATTGCAGAAATTCTGTTCGCCAGTTCCTTGTTGATCCGCGCCTGTCGTCTAGTGCCACCTGTCGTCCTTGCTATTGCTTTCGAGGCTATTGGTAGGGGCGGTGGGTTTATTGCCATCGGATCCGTGAAAGGATTGGTCATTGAAGCCGTAGGAGTTGTTCCAGCTGCTGCAAAGCCTGCCATGCCTGCATTCGCTGTCACTTCAAGGTTCGTGTGCATCGGCATGTTATGCTCCTCCATCACCGAAGTCGTCACCGAAGACCCGCTGCTGGTCATCGGTTGCACTCGCTTGCCTCACGTCATAGTCACAAAGTCTACAAAGTCTTGATGTGCAAGATGTAATGACGGCTTGTGTGAGGTAGTCCTCCGGATGAGTAAAGTAGTCGGACGCCTCTCCAGCACTGTTGCGCTCTGCTACAAAGTGTTGCGGCGAACGGAGCGTAGATGGCGAACAAGTAGGAGTTGTGAGGCAAAACAAAATTTAGAATTTGGGACACTTGAGCAATTTGTAGTTAGCAATAAGTGTACTTTGATGATGAGTGTCAAAATGATCGAACATATATGTATAAGTGTTATGTTACGAATGAAGCAAAGTTGGGGTCGTTGGGTCGGAAGTCGAGCGACGCATGCGGAGTCGCGTCATGAGTGGTCGGATTAGAGAAGGTCCGCCGAGAAGTCGGGGTCTTTGAGAATCGACGGTGAAGATGTGCGATGCATCTTTATAAATCCAGATTCGTCGTGAAGTGTCAAGAAGTCGACTGAAAGGCCGTGACACTTCTGTTTATTTGTTTGTGAGAGTGTTCGAAGCTGTCAGAAGGTTCGAGAACATCCACTGAGGGACAGTTGGCCAGTTTTCCCTTGGCCGTCGGAGTGAGTGTCGCAGTTCTTGCAACGCGATGGTGAGAAAGTGCATAGAAGCTTCCTAGCAACACAGCCGCTGACCGGGCGTCAGTGCCTGATCAGACGGTGACGACAGTCACAGGTCGTACACACAACGGCAAGGGTTTGGCCAGGAGACACAAGACACAGTGTCGGAATGCTTCAATATAGCATATGCAGAGAGAAATGACAAATGACGGGTCCAAGGCATAAATACCTGCCACGGCGCACGGCGGGTGTCGCACACGGCAGTCCAAGAGCTGTCCTAAAACCGGTCCAAAACCACTGTTTTGGCCGTAACTCTGCGCACACATGTCAGAATGCTGCGCTGTCTGAACCTAGACGTGCAGAATCAAAAGACAGACGCTACGACTGGTCACATGCATGCATCAATTGACTGACAATGAGCATACAATGCAAAAAAATACAAATAGGCCTCATGGCCAGTCCGCCGAAAGACGCCTACAAGACGTAGAAGACACAGCAAAGAGTCCCGGTGGCATCTGGGGCTCTGGAACAGTGGTCGGTCAGCTCCAAGCGGGTAGTCCGCCGCCTGTCGTCGCGCCGGTGTCACCAAGGCCGCCTGCCTCAGGGATCTGCACGAGTATGGACACGGCCGAGTGGTCACAGTAAACTGTACAGGAACGGCACAAAGCACAACAGATGGGCTATTCATGTAATAACATAATGCTCACTCGAGAAGGGGGACTCGTGTACGTCTGGTACGTAACATTGCCCACCCACCTGCCAATCAAGATCCTCGTGATTGAGGGAGATGGAACGGGCACCCGGTGGGCTGCCGAGAGGCATGAGGGAGTTGGGGGGGGGGAGACTTTGCCTGGGATTCCGGCTTACGGGTGTCTGTAGGAATCCCCGCTCCATCTGTGGGCAGTTGAAAATCCCTTTTACTTTACATTTTGTTCAACCTTATGCCCTTGTTTGATGTACAAACTATAGACAAACCCACCCCTAGTTACACTCAAGGTTTTAGGGTTTTTTTTTACGTGGGCACTTCTTGGGCCCTGCGGTAGCGGGGCCCAGCAGGTTCCCTTTCAATGCATGGGGAGTCTTGGACCCCCCATGTAAACTCCCTACAAACCATGTACAAAAATGAAAAAACCTTGTTTTAAGGAGTTTGTAATGATCGGGTTAAGGAAAGGCGACTTCAGGATATCGACGCCGCATCCATGCGATATCGACATGACATCTTTTGAGAAACAAGAAGGGTATACTGTTGATTTTTTATGCCTGCAAACTTGCATTTGTGTCGAAGGGACGGATGGAGCTTATCGTTCCAACATACGGGCGGATGGGACGAATCGTTCTGGCAGAGGTGCAGATGGGGCTTATCGTTCGGACGTAGGGGTGGATGGAGCTTATTGTCCAAAACGAGGGGTTTATCTGCTTTTTGCCTTTTTCCATAACTATCGCAATATCCACATATTGCACATTGACACTTGACGGTCAATCTCGTCTTGCTCGTGCTCGTATTCAGTGGCGGCCTTGTCGGTACTCACGACGTTCGTCATACAGATGCTTTATCTTGTAGNGTCTGATGAGGAGTGGATTGGAACTGATTCAGGTGGTGAGGCCAGGATGGCGGTGGCAGTGGAGGCACTATCGCCAATGCAAGAATGTTGTAGCCACTGGAGCTATGGTGATGTGAGCATGTATGTGGCTGCGGCCGTGGCTGCGGCTGCTGAGGAGGGTGATGCTATCACATCCTGCAATGCTGTAAGTGCAGATGATGCTGTGGACAATGATTTCGTGGCTACCGATGGTGGCTGAGGAGAGCCGACAATGCCTACGGCTTTGGTTGTGGCTACAGTTGCAGGCATGGCTGTTGCTATGCTGTGGCTGCGGTTATTGCTGCGACTATGGCAGCAGTTGTGGCCGCGGCTGTGGCTGTTTCTTAAAGCAATGCTATGGCAGAAGGCGATGCCGTGGCTTCAGGTATGGTCATGGTCGATGATGCCATGGCGTCAGAAGTTCCCGGAGGTGGTTGCGGCGGCAGTAGTAGGTGTACTTGTGGAGTGGCTGGTGTTGCGGCTGTGGTGGTGACTATGGCTGTGGCAACAACGGTAGTTGTGGCTGTGGCTGCCACAACTACTGTGGTTACTGTTGAGAGCAATGAGGTACTAGTCTACAATATGTGGCAAAAGACAGGGCCATGGAAGATGGTGCCGCAGCTGCCGATGTCATTGGGGGAGATCTGACGAAGGCAGTTTTTGCAGTTGCTGCTAAGGTTACAGATGTGGCTGTGGAGTTCTGCAAAAGTGATTCATGGCATCAACATTGAGGTACGTGCATCTGTATTGGCAATTGCTGCTGCTGCTGCAACTGATGCGACTGTGAACTGTAGGCAGCCGAAAAATTGGACACAGCCTGACAACTTTGGATGTCGTTGAGTGGACAAGAGTGCTTGGAAGATGGCCCAAGAGTATCCGAAGCTCACTACTGCTTGCTTTTCGCTATCACATGCTACTTGGTGGTAACAAGCACAGTGGATGGACAAGAGTGTCCAGCGTGCAAGATGGGTTGTAGCGAAGTGCAACCCTTGAAGTCGGGGAGGTGTCACCGGCTGTAGGAGGGTGGTAAGCGCGCCATGGCATGGCCGCTGCTCAGAACGGCAATGGACCAGGTTCCAGGACTTGGTGCTCCATCACACGGGCTGGCGGTGGAAAAGAAGCATGAGATTTTTCCTCAATGCTCTAATAAGAATAGCTAGTAGAAACATATGAGGGAGAGGGAGGAAGGGAGCAAGGGTAAGAGAAATGCTGTAGATATTGCAAGCTCACTTAGTATTTGTGAAAATGAGTGACGAGGTGTTAGGTGGAGCAAGGACTTAGGTTGCGTGATGAAGCAAGACTCACCTCATGTATCACACACATGATGCAAATGCCATCACCCCTGGGGTCGAGCCAGACCTTGCAGAATATTTTGCGAGTGACTGTTCCTGAGAAAAATCTGGCAGCATGACCCTAGCAAGATCAGTAGACAGAAACTAATCAAAGAAATCCACACACAAAGAAAACGTAGATTCATATCAACCTACACTTTACGTGGACATGCCACAACGCTGAGCTTTCTGTAACTGTAATCCATGTCAAAGATTTCTTAGAGCTGCTGGTTGGTCCATCGGCACAAGCTTCAAGATATCAAAGTTCCAAAGGTAATATGAGTGGAGCTCATGAGACCCTTGAGAAAAATGAACATGTCATTTCCTCAAGGCATCACTTGGTTTGCATGGAAGCCATGTTGAATTACTCTCCTGCATGAATGAATGTTCATGAGACCAGTGGACAGCGACCAACTTAGTGGTAAGTCAGCACTTGAACACAAAAACTAACATGCTGATAGGTGGGACCATAACCTGACGGTGCTCCACCTAGGTCTGCATCAAGTATATGCATGAGCATGGACATGGCTGAAAGGTCACAAGAAGTTACACAAAAAGACGGGGATGGCACACACCACAACAAACCCCTATAACCAGATGGTATGCATGGCCACAAATGTGCAAAACTGACAAAAGTGTGTCACAAGATGCTCAACAGTCCATACACATACACCCCCCACTTGCAATCACCATCAAGCAAGGGGCAAAGCCTGAGAGATTGAATGGCCACCACAAATTTCCTACATGCCAATGCCTTGGTCAGGAAGTCAGCCCACTACATGTTCGAGCAAACCCAAATGACGGAGATCACCTATCGCTCCACCAAATAACGTATGAAGTAATGCTCAACAGTCTCTAGGAAAACATGCTCAGCCTGTGATGAGCTATGTGTGATGCAGCCCTGCTTGCCACTGTGCCACAACACAATGGTGCCACCCAGCTAGAACACATAGCCTGTCTGACTACGCCCATCAGGGCTCTTGGCCCGATCATTGTGAGTGTAACCGTTGGCTACCAGTAAAAATCACCAACAAAAGTAGAGTCCAAGGTATGGTGTAGGAACCATGCACCATTCCATTATTATAACTACGTGAAGGGCTCTTACACAAGGACACTGCAAGAACAATGCAAGTAGGTTAAGATCGTTTTGTTACGGACGGCCATGCACAATCTATATCATGAGGAGCACAACTGTTGGACCAAGGTCCTTCATCTTCTAGATAGCCTATAGGATTGTCTCGACCTCCTTCATGGCCTCCATCAAAGGAGATGTAACCAAGAGATCCTCTACATAGACTAGGATGGCGGTGAAGCTCTTAGTTGTCTGCCAAAGAAAGAGGGAAGAATAATTGTCACTCTGCACATAGCCGACACGTATCAACATCCTAGTGATCTCGTGGTTCCAGCACTATGATGACTACTTCAGGCTGTACAAGGCCTTGTGCAAGCGCCAATACTTTTCACTCACCTCAAAACAATGTGGCTGGACGATGTAGATTTCCTCTTATAGAGTGCCATGGAGGATTGTGTTGTTCACATCCATGTAGTGTAGCTCCCAGTCATACTTGATGACCAACCAAAACAAGGCAAGAGCGGTGGTCATGTGGCCCACGAGAATGGACGTGTCAGTGAAATTCACACCGTCCGCCTTTGAGAACCCCTTGGATGTCANTTCATGGCCTCCATCAAAGGAGATGTAACCAAGAGATCCTCTACATAGACTAGGATGGCGGTGAAGCTCTTAGTTGTCTGCCAAAGAAAGAGGGAAGAATAATTGTCACTCTGCACATAGCCGACACGTATCAACATCCTAGTGATCTCGTGGTTCCAGCACTATGATGACTACTTCAGGCTGTACAAGGCCTTGTGCAAGCGCCAATACTTTTCACTCACCTCAAAACAATGTGGCTGGACGATGTAGATTTCCTCTTATAGAGTGCCATGGAGGATTGTGTTGTTCACATCCATGTAGTGTAGCTCCCAGTCATGCTTGATGACCAACCAAAACAAGGCAAGAGCGGTGGTCATGTGGCCCACGGGAATGGACGTGTCAGTGAAATTCACACCGTCCACCTTTGAGAACCCCTTGGATGTCAAGGAGGCCTTGGAGCAATCCAATGTGCTATCAAGCTTCACCTTCTTGTAAACGACCCAATTGGCTTGTACAGCCTTCCGTCTAGCGGTAGGTTGACAAGCTCATAGAAACCATGCTCACATATGGCTCTAAGCTCATCCTCACAAGAAGCACGTCACACCTCTGCATCATCAGCCAAGAGTGCCTCCTTCAACATGTCTAGATTAGGCACCGTTAAGGAAAAGCTTCGAGATGCCAAGACACACATGTCTGGACTCAGTCTGAACATGACAAGGTCAGCTGTGACATTGCAAGAACTAAAACCAGACGAGCTCGTGACGGACAAGGCACACTGGGTACACCTCAGCCTAGTCTTCCTTGACACTTAAAGCAAGGGCCTTTGTACCAGGCTTGCTATTCTTAACAATATTAGTGGGTTTTCTGGGTGCCGAGCCAGCCGTCCGCTTAGCCCTAGAGGTAAGTGGTCGAAGACAACCACCGGGCTCGCGGCAGTAGTCCGATGCTAAGGTGCTCACCTTAGGCCATGGATCAGGCGGCTAGGCTACAACGGAAGGAGCTGTATTCTTGCCAGGAAGGGAAGAGGGTGCAATGGCTAGAGAATCAAGGACAAGGATTGGCTCAAGTCCACGTGTGTTTGTGGATACTACCACTGGCATGGGATCAGGTATGCCAAAGGGGACTGGCACTGGTATGGGAGTAGTTATGCTAGAGAGGACCGACACAGACACAGGAGCACAATTTCCTGGAGGAGATCAGCACAGACATAGAGAACAGGTGTGCCAGAAGGGATTGACGTAGGCATTGGAGGAAGTGTGTGAGAAGGGATCGATGAGGCCATTGCATCCACAGCCAAGATGGCCTAATTTTCATCACCATGAGACTGGACCATAGTTGAGGAGGCCCAAAGAGACCCATCTGCAGGTCTAGACTTGACCATCTATGGGAAAGCCACATTGTTGGGACCGTCATTTACGGCCAAAAAAAATACTGGACATTTTGTGGTAGGTGAGAGCCTTAGAGAAGAGAATGTCTTGAGACTTGATGATATGGTGACAAGTGGAGTCCCAAAAGTACCAGGCCATTGACGATGAGGAACTGATAAGGAAGGTACAAAAGCAACCGCAAGGTAAGACCTTGGATCCCTGCTAGCCCTCCATGTACCAGGCTGTTGAACATGGAAGGGGGAGAGGGTGGAGCAGGTAGTGAGATAGGTGAGGGGTGGTGCAGGGTGAGGCTGTATGTCAGATCGTCACTTAGCCAAAACTGAGAGTGGGGGGATCTTGGTTTGTGAGCTGTGAACTTTGGTAGTTGGTCACGGGGCTGACTCTTGCTCTCAAGTCCTGCGAGGAAAGGTGGGCTCTCAAGTCCTACGAGGAAAGGTGGGCTCTCAAGGTCTGTGAGGAGGATGGCTCTCGAGGGCTATGAGGAGGAGTGGAGAGAGGTGAGGATTTAGGCATGAGAGTGGATCAAGATGAGCAATAGATGAAAATTGACTGGATTGAGCTCTGTCGGACCCCTATCAGGGCGCACCTTGGAGGTATCAAGCCCCACACCGTTCCAAATCCACAAAACCATATGAAACATGAGACGTGGCGATCGAGCAGGCACTAAGACATGTCGAACGCATAGCCAGCGCGGCCATGTATTCGGACCATGACCTCGAGGTGAATCACATCAAGAGAGGTGATACAGAACATGGTCCTATCAACATTGCAACAATTGCCACATGAATAGTCGTGCTGTGCATGCACCTGACGTAACACCTACGTGGCTTTGTGCCACTTGGGCAATCAACGGGGATCAGACTTGATTGTGAGAACATAGGAAATGGCACACTGCAAATCATAACATGCATGGTCCAAGGGGCAAGTGAGAGAAGAAAGTCATGTAGGACTAGACTAAGCATGCTAAGCAGTCAGAAGTGAACTACTTTAACACGATAGCATAAGTGTTGGGTGTCCACACCGGGTACTTCCCAAGGACTTCATGTAGTACGTCAAGGAGAGGAGACTGTTCACCTTGGAGATCACAGAAGAGGAGGGTGATGTGATGAGGATGTCGTCAACATAAGCCAGAATGACCACAATAGTGGTACCCCTAACAAAGAGGGAGAGGTCGGACTATCCGGGGCGGAAACTAACACGAACGAGGATGGAGGTGAGTTCCTTGTTCAAGCAATGAAGGGACTGGTGGTGGCAATAAAGCGTGCGATGAAGACGACAAACCTTTGTCGAGCCATCGGAGAAGCCAGGAGGCTAGACCATGTACAACTCCTCCTGAAGGTGGCCATGGAGAAATGCGTTATTCAGATCCATAAAGTGGAGCTCCCGTTGGAAGAGGTGGGTGACGCTGATGACAATACGGCTCGTCATGAACCAACCGAACAGGGCATGAGTGTCACCAAGGTAGTGCTGTTGATCTGGGAGTATCCCCTAGCAGTGAGGCAAGCCTTGTTCTGGTCGAGACTATCCATGGCTGTGAACTTCCTGCGCACGAACCATTTGGCCTTGATCGATGTACGGCTAGGGGGAAGGTTTACAAGAACAAGCACACCATGCTCGATCAGTCCAGTGAGGTCTGCAATGTAAGTCGCGCACGAGGCAGCGGTGTCTCAACGAGCAAGAGCATCAGGAAGAGTGGAGGGGTCGGTCTCATCAAGGAGAGGTAAAGAGGAGGGAATGAATGGCATGGTCACAAGCGCACGCGTAGCAGATGCAAGGGCACTGAAAAAGTGATGGCTAGTGCATCCAGGGCCTGGCAAAATTTAAGGTGGAAGTGACGACCATGAGCGGGACCCGAATGGAAGGTGTTGTTGGCCTGAGGATGATTGTGCACCCTCAAAGGTCCGTAGCAGTGGCTGGTTCACACCACCAACTGTTTATGGAGAGACTGAAACTCTGGAGGCAACTGGCACCAAGGATGGCAAAAAACTGGTCAGAGAGTGAGGCAATAGTTTTGGCCTCAATTGACTGGAAATAAACTATTTATCAAGGCTCACAAGCAGTGGAATTTTACAGCCACTGATATAAGCTTTCCAGAACACCAAAGCATGCAAGATTTGAAGCTTCCTAGCAGATTCTATGGCTTATGGAGAGGCCCTTGGTAGGCTCTCTTTTTTCCCACCTAGAAAGGCATCCCTTCCTTCCTCTAGAAGCTTCTTCTCCTTCCTAGATTCCTCATCTTGTTTCTGGTAGGAGGGAAGGTATCCAAAAGACCAAGATACCTCTAGATGCCTTGTAGGTTAAGTCACCCCTTCTAGAAGGTGTGCCACCTTCCTGGATCCTCACCTGACCTTTCAGAAACTCAAATAGGAACTCTAGAGGTTGAGCTAGCTTCCTGGCATCTGTTTTTCACCTCCCTTGAGGCAGGGCAGAACTTGATCTTGTGGGACTTGAACCGGGCCCATGCCTCTAGAGGTGGACACCATTCACGACTAAGCCACTTGGGCTTGTCTTTTTGGTGTTTCTTTTTGGAGTCAATCCTGCCATGGTGAGGAGCATTACTCCAATAATCGTCCCCTTGCGCGTCACCCATGGCAGTTGTCCATACTCAACCTACAACTCAAGAGGCTTGGGAAAGCCCAAGCTCCATGCAAGTAGTATCATGCCTTTCCTTGGGTTACGCCTTTGTGATGGCATCAACAAGCATGCGCTTTGTGCCGTAGTGCACAAGCAACACATCACCATTTGCAAGGAGGTCTCGTGCAAAGTGATGCCGGATCTCTAGGTGCTTGGTCCTCTGGTGTAGCACAGGGTTCTTGGTCAGTCTGATGGCACTCATGTTGTCAACGTTGAGCACCGTCAGATTCTTCTGCGTCACCCCAGTCTCCTTGAAAAATGGCCGCAGCCATAGCGCCTCCTTTGCTGCTTTTGTGAGCGCGCCTCACGGGTGGACATCGCCACACAGTCCTGCTTCCGCCGTCCCCAAGACACTGCTGCACCACCAAGCACAAAAACATAGCCCGATGTTGACTTGCGGTCATCAACATCACTTGCCCAGTCAGGGTCAGAGTAGCCAACCAACTCGAGGAAGTCTGTCCGGGATCGCCCCTCCATGTTGTAGCGGTGGAACACCTCTTGCACATTTTTTTCTCATCCCATCTCCAGCGTGCGTGCTTTGTGGTCCCTCTTGATGGCGATGCCTAGGTAGTAGTCAAGCTCGCCCATGTCCCTCATCTTGAACAGGCTGCCAAGCTACTTCTTCAGGCCTTTGAGCTCCTCCTCATCCAAAGACACAAGGATGAGGTCATCCATGTAGAGGACAACAATTTGGTGGAGCCCTGGCTGCTTACGCACGTACACACTATGATCCGCCTCGCAGTGCTTGAAGCCAAGCTCACCCATGAAACTGTCCATTTTTAGGTACCACATGAGCGCAGCTTGCTTCAGTCCATAGAGCGCCTTGCGAAGCCGGCACACCTTCCCTTGCGGCGCATCCACCCCCTCTGGCACCTCCATGTAGGCTTCCTTGTCCACATCGCCATTGAGGAACACAGTTTTGACATCCATTTGGTGGATTTCATAGTTGCGTGCCACTGCCACCGAGAGAATAGTGTGAATGGAGGCGAACATAACAACTCATACATTGTAGTACTCCCCTTTTCTCTGAGCATATTCTTATGCCACCAGCTACGCCTTGTACCGCTCCACCTTCCCCTCTTTTGTGAGCTTCTTCCGGAAGACACACTTGGAGCCAATGTTTTTCTTGCCCTCCGGCCGGTCAACCAGCTCCCAAGTGTCGTTCTCCTCGTGGGAGGCAAGTTCAGATTTTTTTTGCTCCCTCCCATTCACCCCATCCTTCTGCTGCAGTGCCTCCTTCACAGATTGAGGCTCCTCTTGCGTGAAGAAAGTTTGTACAAACCTGGTCCAAATGCCCTTGTCGACATCGTACCTCTTTGTCCTTCTTCCCACACGGCTACTCGTGCGGGGCTGTTGAGGCCGTTGTTGTTGCTGTCCCCTTTCGGCGCCATCCTCTCCAAGCGCCTNTTCTCCTCGTGGGAGGCAAGTTCAGATTTTTTTTGCTCCCTCCCATTCACCCCATCCTTCTGCTGCAGTGCCTCCTTCACAGATTGAGGCTCCTCTTGCGTGAAGAAAGTTTGTACAAACCTGGTCCAAATGCCCTTGTCGACATCGTACCTCTTTGTCCTTCTTCCCACACGGCTACTCGTGCGGGGCTGTTGAGGCCGTTGTTGTTGCTGTCCCCTTTCGGCGCCATCCTCTCCAAGCGCCTGCTCCCCCTCTCTCAAAGACCTTGGAGACATTGGTCGACTCCCCGCCTCCACGCCCATCTCCGGTACTTCGGATTCCTCATCCGAACTGGCCGGAGCAAACACTGTCACTCGTCCATCCCTCGGGCGATCCTCTCTGGCTGGTGCTGCTGCAAGGACATCACCCTCATTCACGTCCTCCGGCGTCTCCCCCTCAAGGAGTGGCAGCCACTCCCCCCTCTTGGAAATACCTGCCTCCTCGTCCATCCAACGGCTTTTCTTGTTGAATGTGACGTCAAGAATCCGCACAATCTGCTGCCTACTTGGGTGAAAGAGCCGGTATGGCTTGCTTCCGCTCTCATACCCAAGGAAAATACACCGGCGGGTTCGTGGGTCCAGCTTGCTCCGCCCTTCACATGCTTGTACAACCGCATGTGCAACACAACCAAACGTGCGGAGGTGACCCACTGCCGGCTTCCTCCCGCTCCACACCTCTTGTGGTGTTTTCCACGTTTTGCTCTCCTTGTCCTTCAACGGCTTGGTCGGTGTAAAGTTCACTATGTACGCTGCTGTCTGTATCGCCTCTGCCCAATAGTGTTGTGCAAGGCCCGCGTTGCTCAACATGGATCGCACCATGTTAAGGATTGTGTGATTTTTTTCTCTCTGTAACGCCATTCTGCTGCGAGGAGTGTGGAGTTGTTTTCTGCCACTCAATCCCCTTGCTCTTCATCCACCCAAGGCAGCTCGCATATTCACCGCCGTTGTCGCTCCGGAACGCCTTCACCTTCAGCTCTGTCTGTAGCTCCACATCTGCCACAGACGCTTGCATGCATGTAATGACTTCGCTCTTTCGCTTCATGAGGTAGTGGTGCAATTTGAGAGCACTCCTATGACCAGATTGCACTTTGTTTCGTGGCAAATAGTGGACTGTGGAGTAAGTTAGGGTCAAAAAAAGGTCCGCGGCCATAAAGAAAACTACAAGTGTCCGAGTAAGAGAGTGTAACTCTCTTATGGGTGAGGATCGCTAGTCGATCCTCACCCATCGGCCGGCGAGCGAAGCTCGCCGGCGAACTGCAAAGTGCAAGGGCAAAGTCCTCGCACGCCCCTCGAACGTGGGTTTCCAAACTTGGATAAACCCTGGGCATGTAGACAAACATACTACAAAGCAAACCTGCAATTGTCCTACCAATTTCAAGAGCGTGGACTAATCTAGGCATCACAAGCATGTAACGGCATTGCTGCCAAACTAAATTCCTACATGTGAATATCCAAACCAGAGGGACTATAGGCCACACTGCCAGGGTGGAGGCAAGCACACATGAGCACGAATCCCAGGGCGACAAGCTGATATGCCAGGATGCCGTCCGCTCACGATGTGTCACCCCCACTTCCTGGACCAGCGTGCCCTGCGCGCGCACTCACGACCACAAGAGAAAGTATATACAAGAGAGTTAACACAATTTACGGCTGTGGTCGTTGATGAAGGTGAGGAAGTACCGAGATCTGCCGATGGAGCTCTCAAGTGGTCCACACACATCTGTGTGTACCACTTCCAACTTTGTTGATGCATGCGTCCCTTTTGCCACAAATGGCTGCCGCGTTGACTTGCCAATGACGCATGGCTCACACACGGTCTCCTTGGTTCCATCAAAGCCATTGATTTGGAAACCCCGCACCACCTCTCTCTTTGCCATCTCCTTCACCGTCGATGGAGAAATATAGCAAAGTCGGCGGTGCCACAGGTCCAGGTCTCCTTCATCCTTCATTGCAAGATTGGTGGCATTGGTCTCTGCCCGACTGCCGAGGATCTTTGCGCGTAGCAGGTACAAGTCGTCCTCTCTCTTAGCATACGCAATCACCTTGCCTTTGTCCTCCTTGTGGATGACGGCCTCCTTCTTTGTGAAGAGCACCTCAAGTCCGTTGTCGGTAAGGCAGCTGACGAAGAGCCGGTTTGTCCCAAAATTGGGCATGTGGAGCATGTCCTGGGTTGTGCTCATGACAGGTTTGCCATCCACAATCGACTCAATGTGGACATTACCCTGGCCGGCGGCCACCCCTGTTTTGCCATTGGCCACCGTCATGCGTCTCTTCGATGCGCCGTAGGTGAGAAATGCCACCCTATTGCATTGGGTGTGGCGGCCTGATCCAGAGTCAATGATGGCAACTCCCAGATCCTTCAAGTCAGTGGAGTTGTACGCCATGAGGGCTCGCTCGTCCTTCTTCCCGCACTGTTGCAACCGCTCTGGCTCCTTCTTCGGGTAGTTGCGTGCATAGTGGTCCTCCTTGCCGCACTTGAAGCACTCACTTTCTTGCCACCCTTCTTGGTGCCCTGTTTGGCACCCTTCCACTTGTCGTCTCGGCCTCCACTGTGAGGATGAACTGTGTAAGCAGAACTTGATGCCGTTGCACTCTCTCGACTGCCACGTCGCATCCACTTGTTGTGCACGTACTCAGCAACCTTCGGGTACTTCAACTTTTCGGAAGGCCAACCACCAAGGACTGTGACCATGGGACTCCAAATTTCCGGCAAGGCCAGAAGGAGGATCATAGCTTGCAACTAAGAGTCAACCTCCCAACCAGTGACCACGCACTCCGCTACGAGTGACTAAATCTGCTGCATGATTCTCCATGATTTTGTCACCTTCGTTGGCTCGGAGGGTGACGGGCTGTTTGAAGATGAAGATCTGATTGGCAAGGTTCCTTGACTGGTAGATGGAGCAGATTTTTGACCATGCATTTGCGGCCAGGGTGCATACTTGGATGTGCCCAAGTTGTGGTGGGCATAACGCAATCACAAGGAGCGCCAACACCTTTTTGTTGTGCTTCTTGTATGCCTCCTTTACCCCAGCCGTTGCACTCTCCGGCGGAGCAGTCTCATCACCCTTCACGAGCTCAAGCAGTCCCTTGTCGTCGAGGAAGACCTCAAAAATCCACCTCCACAAGGAAAAACCTGCCCCATCAAACTTAAGAACAGTACTGCTGCTCTCTTGTTCGTTGGCGGCCATGTCTTGACCTAGGAAGCGTGAACACAAGCTGGCTTGGGAACTCTTAAAGGCATGGACCCATAACCCTTTTGTTGGCCTGAGGGTGAGTGTGGACCCTCGAAGGTCCCTAGCAGTGGCTGGTTCACACCACCAACTGTTGATAGAGAGACTGAAATTGTGGAGGCATCTGGCTCCAAGGATGACAGAAAAATGGTCAGAGCGTGAGGAAATAGTTTTGGCCTAAACTGACTGGAGATAAAATCTTCATCAAGGCTCACAAGCAGTGGCATTTTATGGCCACTGATACAAGCTTTCCGGAATACCAAAGCATGCCAGATTTGAAGCTTCCTAGCAGATTCTATGGCTTCTGGAGTGGCCCTTGGTAGGCTGTCTTTTTTCCCACCTAGGAAGGCATCCCGTCCTTCCTCTAGAAGCTTCTGCCCCTTCATAGATTCCTTATCTTGCTTCTAGTAGGAGGGAAGGTATCCGGAAGACCAAGACACCTCTAGATGCCTTGTAGGACAAGTCACCCATTCTAGAAGGTGTGCCACTTTCCTGGACCCTCACCTAGCCTTCTAGAAACTTAAAGAGGAACTCTAGAGGTTGAGCTAGCTTCCTGGCATCGATTTTTCACCTCCCTTGAGGCAGGGCAGAAATTGATCTTGTGGGACTTGAACGCGGGCCCTTGCCTCTAGAGGTGGACACCATTAACGACTAAGCCACTTGGGCTTGTCTTTTTGGTGCTCCTTTTTGGAGTCACTCCTGCCATGGTGATAAACATTACTCCAACAGGTGTGTGGCAGAAGCACGCCAATTGGAGCAGACGCGGCTGTCGAGGAGGGCGGGAAAAAAATATGGTGACTGAAAGGAAAGGCATTGGCATGGAGGTAGGTGCCGACAGAGGGGGAGGCAATGGCACTAATGCGGAGGGAAAGAGAGGGGTCGAGACCAGCACGGGAGGGGAGGGAGGGGTAAGATTGACATGGAGGACCAGTGCAGGTGACGTGTGATGTAAAGTGGGGCAGCCCTTAGGGATGTGATCAGGCTTACCATGAGCCGCCCAGGCAAGACCAACTGTTTGCAAAGAAAGAAATTATAGAGGCAAATGTAGGTTTGCAGAAAATGAAAATGTCAGATTTCACTCTTGATTGTGAAAGAGCATAATTACAGCTTTCCAACAAGACATTACATGCCTCATTTATCCAAGGGAGCATTGAGATAAACTCTGTCAAATTTGACCCTCTAGCACTCTCCTATCATAGTGGGATAAGCGAAAGTCACATTGTCATGCATAAGAATTATGTCCCCTATGGCCTGCATGGTCAAAAATCATGGAGGAATTCGTCCTTCCTTGAAGTCTCATGGAGGCCCTCCATCCATCTTTTCTCCTTGAAGGCATCTCTCAGCCGTCTTGGCCAATAATTCTGCTGCCTTTTGTGCTGAAAGTGTTGGCTCTAATGGGTATGGGGCAACCCTCAAGGATGCCTAGCTCTCACTGGTTCACGCTACCAAGGTTTTGGGGCAGCCAATGGACACCAATGGTGAAGAGTGTGGAGCACAAGGATCACGGATGTGAGTGGGCAGAACTCGTCGCATTCAGTAGATCTGAATCGAAACACTTTTTGTTAGTTAGCATAGTAAGATTACATGAGATCCTTATAGCCTGTGATCTAAGCTTTCCAACGCATCCAAGCACGTCCAAAACAGATCATTAGAGCCCCTGCTACGGCCGTCAAAGTAACCCTTGGTGGAGCCGCCCACCTTGCCTTATACACTAGGCAACGGGAGGCACTTCGATGATGACCCGTTGAAGCGCCTTTCCTTGCCCAAAAGTCAAGGAGAATTTCACCCTAGTCAAGGAGAGTCTTCTGGTTGCTTCCTTTATGGCCCAGGTGCATTTGGGGGTCGTTGGAGACGCACTCAGATCACTGGTGGTGGATTTTCCCGCCATCCATGGCGGGTACCAGATTCCACCCCCCAAACACCCAAATTTTGGGCCAGGCTAACTTTCTGAATACTCACTCAAATCGAGCCATTCAAAGCTTGATCCTGCATAGAAAAATCCAGGAAATCCAAATCTAAAGTCAGATCAGGTGTTTAACCACTCCTTAGTGGTCGAACCAGGGAGTACACTCGACGGCACTCATGGCAAGGGGCACACCATGTCAACAATCTCCCCCTTGCACCGCAGCCTTGATGCCCTGTCCTTGGAACCTGTAGCATTTTAAACTTCACAGCATAGACCAAGTTCCATGCAGCTCGCGTCATGCCTGTCCTTGGGCTGTGTCTTGGTCATGGCATCGACGAGCATGCGCTTAGTGCCACAATGCACAATAGCCGCATCTCCCTTCGCCACCAAGTCCCGCACGTAGTGATGTCGGATCTCGATGTGCTTGGTCCTCCTGTGCAGCACCGGGTTCTGGGTCAGGCTGATGGAACTCATGTTGTCCACATTGAGTACCGTCGGCTTCCTTTGCAGCACGCCGATCTCCTTTAGCAGCCGCCGCAGCCACACCGCCTCCTTTGCCGCTTTTGAGAGCGCAATGTACTCCGCTTCAGTGCTGGACAATGCAATACAGTCTTGCTTCGTGCTTGCCCATGAAACTGCTACACCACCAAGCACAAACACGTACCCGGACATTGATTTTCTGTCATCCACATCACCAGCCCAGTCGGCATCCAAGTAGCCGACCAATTCGAGGGAGTCCTCACACGCTCCCCCTCCAAACACGAGTCGCGAATGTTTTGTCACCTTGAGATAGCGGAGGATCCGCTTCACCACTTGCCAATACAACGGCCCGGGGTCAGCAACGTAGCGGCTCATTTGGCCCTCCGCAAAGGCCAGGTCAGAATGCGTTGCCACCATGGCGTACATGATGCTCCCCATCGCGGACTGGTATGGCACAACTGCCATCTCCTCCTTCTCCTTGTCCGTGCTAGGACTCATGCTCGAGCTCAACTCTCATGTAGTGGTCATGGGTGTGCCGATGGGGTTGCACTCCTCCATGTTGTAGGGGCGGAGTACCTCTTGTACGTACTTTGCCTACGCCATCTCCAGTGTGCATGCCTTGCGATCTCTCTTGATGGCGACACCGAGGTAGTACTCAAGCTCGCCCATGTCGGTCATTTTGAACCGACCACCCAGCTGCCGCTTCAGGTTCACCAACTCCTCCATTTCCAATGACACGAGGATAAGGTCATCCACGTAAAGGACCACAATCTGGTGCAACCCCGGCTGCTTCCGCACATACATGCTCTGATCCGCTTCGCAGCGCTTGAAGCCAAGCTCGGCCATGAAGCCGTCCATTTTCAGGTACCACATGAGTGGCTCTTGCTTTAGTCCATAGAGCGCCGTGCAAAGTCAGCACACCTTTCCTAGCGGCGCGTGCACCCCCTCTGGCACCTCTATGAGGACCGCCTTGTCCAGGTTGCCGTTGAGGAACACATTTTTTACGTCCATTTGGTGGACTTTGTAGTCACGCGCCGCCGCCACCGAGAGGATGGAGCGGATGGAGGCACCCTTTGCCACCGGTGCGAAGGTTTCTTTGTAGTGTTCACCCTTCCATTGGGCGTACCCCTTTACAACCAGCCGCGCCTTGTACCGCTCCACCTTCCCCTCCTTGGTGAGCTTCTTCTTGAAGACCCACTTGGAGCCGATTATCTTTGCGCCCTCCGGCCTGTCGATCAGCTGCCAAGTGCCGTTCTCTTCATGGGAGGCGAGCTCAGATTTTATGGCTCCCTCCCACTCAGCCCCATCCTTCTACTACAACACATCCTTGACGGTCTTGGGCTCCTCTTGCACAAACAACGCTCAAGCGAATCCAGTCTAGGTGCCCTGCGCAGCATCGTACCGTTTTGCCATCCTCCTTGCACGTCCGCTTCTTCGGGGCTGCTCCTGTTGGGACTGCTGCTGCTGCTACCCTCTCGTGGCGCCTCTCACACCGCTGGACTGCTCCCCCTCTCTTGGGGACCGTGGAGATGCGGGATCACTCCTCGCCTCCTCGTTCAGCTCCACTGCTGCCGACGCTTCAGACTTATTGTCCGACTCGGCTGAATACAAATCAGCTGCTTCCCCATCCCCTGGATGGTTCTCGTCGGTTGGAGTCGCACGGACGTCACCCTCTTTTGCGTCCTCCAGTGTCTCCCCCTCGAGGAGTGGCAGCCACTCCCCCCGCTTGGAGAGACCCACGTCCTTTTCCGTCCAACGGCTGTCCTCGTCGAACATGACGTCATGACTCTTCACAATCTGCTGCCTCCGTGGGTCAAAGAGCCGGTACACCTTGCTCCCGCTCTCGTACCCGAAAAAAATGCACCGGCGATTATGCAGATCCAGCTTGCCCCGCCCCTTACGTGCCTGCACAACAGCATGTGCAACACAACCAAACGTGCACAGGTGTGCCACAGTTGGCTTCCTCCCGTTCCACACTTCTTGTGGCGTCTTCCACACCTCAAAATCCGCGTCTTTTAGCGGCTTCGTCGGTGTCAGGTTCATGATGTACGCTGCTGTCCGTGCCGCCTCGCTCCAGTACCGCTGCGCGAGTTCGGCATCGCTCAACATGGACCGGGCCATGTTGAGGATGATGCGGTTTGCCCTCTCGGCGATACCGTTCTGCTGCGGAGAGTGTGGCTCAGTTTTCTGCCACGCAATCCCCTTGCTCTTCATCCATGTCGAGCAGCCCTCGTACTTGCCGCCGTTGTCGCTCCGGAATGCCTTCACATTCAAAACTGTTTGCCGCTCCAGTGCCACCACAAACTCCTGCATACATGTCAGGATATCACTCTTTCTCTTGATGATATAGAGGTAGAGCTTATGGCTGTGATCGTCGATGAAGGTGACGAAGTAGCACGCCCCACAATGGAGGGCTCGAACGGTCCGCACACATCCGTGTGCACCACGTCTAGCTTCGACGATGCACGCATCCGTGTGCACACAGTAGATGGTGCACGGAATGACTTTCCCGTTCACCACCGACTTGATGCAAACATTGCCTTCGCCCGAGGCCAACTATGTTTTTCCGTTGGCCACTGTCATGCCCCGCTCGGTGGCGCCGTAGGTGATAAATGCCGCCCGGTTGCATTGTGTGTGGCAGCCTGATCCGGAGTTGATCACCGTGACTTCCGGATCTGTCAAGTCGGTAGACTCCCTGACCATAATGGCTTGGGTGTCCTTCTTCCCGCGCTTCCCGGGCTGTGCCGTCCCCTCCACCTTGAGGGCGGACGGCATAGGCGGAACTTGACGTTGCCTTGCTCTCTCTCCCACCACGCCGCATCCATTCATTGCGGACGTACTCAGCCACCTTCCGGTACTTCAGCTCATCGGCGAACCGGCCGCCTACGACGGTGATCATGGGACTCCACTCGTCAGGCAAGGCCAGGAGGAGGATCATGGCTTGCAACTGAGGGTCAACCTTCCATCCAGTGGCTACGCACTCGGCAGTCAGGGACTCAATCTGCTGCAGGATCTCTATGATGTCGTCGCCTTCATTGGCTCGGAGGGTGACGAGTCTATTGAAGACGAAGTGCTGGTTAGCAAGGTTGGTGGACTGGTAGATGGTGTAGAGCTTCTTCCCGGCCTCCGTGGCCTCTGTGCATCCTTGGATCAGTGCGTGCTGCGGCGGAGTTAGCGCTAACACCAACAATGGAAGCGCCTTCTTGTTGCGCTTCTTGTACTTGTCAACTTGTCAAACTGCCACCTCCACAAAGGGAAGCCGTTCCCATCAAACTTGGAGATGGCGCCATTGCTCTCTTGCTCGGCCGTTGCCATGGCGAAGATGGTAGCGTGAAAGTTGTAGGAGCTAGGGTCCTTCAAGGCACGTGGGCCCATAACCTTTTGTTGGCTCTAGTGGGTGTGGAGGAACCCTCAAGGATGCCTAGCTCTCACTGGTTCACGCTACCAAGGTTTTGGGGCAGCCAATGGACGCCAATGGTGAAGAGTGTGGAGCACAAGGATCACGGATGTGAGTGGGCAAAACTCGTCGCATTCAGTAGATCTGAATCGAAACACTTTTTTGTAGATAGCATAGTCAGATTACATCAGATCATTATAGCCTGTGACCTAAGCTTTCCAACGCATCCAAGCACGTCCAAAAGAGAGCAGTAGAGCCCCTGCTACGGCCGTCGAAGTAACCCTTGGTGGAGCCACCCACCTTGCCTTGCACGCTAGGCAATGGGAGGTGCTTCAACGATGACCCGTCGAAGTGCCTTTCCTCGTCCAGACGTGGTGGATTATCCCGCCACCCATGGCGGGTACCAGATTCCACCCCCCAAATGCCCGAATTTTGGGCTAGGCTAACTTTCTGAATACTCACTCAAATCGAGCCATGCAAAGCTCGATCCTACATAGAAAAATCCAAGGAATCCAAATCTAAAGTCAGATCAGGTGTTCGACCACTCCTCAGTGGTCTAACCAGGCAGTACACTCAACGGCACTCATGGCAAGGGGCACACGATGTCAACAGAAAGTGCTCAAGTCGTCACTTGAACCCGACCCATGATCTCCAA
The DNA here is from genome assembly GCA_023375785.1 of Penium margaritaceum. NCBI lineage: Eukaryota > Viridiplantae > Streptophyta > Zygnematophyceae > Desmidiales > Peniaceae > Penium > Penium margaritaceum. Next base: position 157,936 of record SZWC01002948.1, on the reverse strand, counting down.
ACTTCCAAAATCTATATCTCACTCAAACAGACTCCGGATTGAGTTCCGTGAATTGCGTTGTAAAATCTCAAACATTCTCTATACAGTTTTCATGCCAGATGAGTTTTATCAAGCAGTCTACTTTTCTCACTTTCTTACACCCTCATATCCATCATTCTCCCACTTTGCGAGAATAAAAATCACACAAGTACGCACTGTCCCCTCAGCTGCTGAAAGCAGTTCACTTCCAGCGGCTTGGCCAGGAAGTCTGCCAACATCATGTTAGAAGGACATAACTTGATCTGCACCACCTGCTTTGCCACGAGCTTACGGATGAAGCGGTACTCCAGGTTGATGTGATTGGTGCGGACGTGAAACTCTGCATTCTCGGTCATGGCGCTCATGTTGTCACAGTAGATAGTGGTCGGTGCGGTTTGCTACTGTCCAAGGCTTGCCAGTAGGTCACGCAGCCACATGGCTTCCTTTGCAGCTTCAATCACGGCAATATACTGTACTTTGGTGGAGGAGAGGGTGACACACTCCTGTTTCTTGCTCGTCCAACCGATTGCATCTCCCCCGAGCACAAACCCAAACCCACTGGTCAACCTTCTTGTGTCCAGATTACCTCCCCAATCTGCATCAATGTAGCCGATGAGGATGGAACTGCTGTTGCCATTGAAGGTAAGGCAAAGGCTGCTGCTGCTGTTGAGGTAGAGCAGCACGCGCTTGACGGCCTCCTAATGCAGCACGCCCGGATTCGCGCAAAACTTGCTGAGCACTCCCACTGCTTGGCTGATGTCGAGGCACGTGCCAACTGCTGCGTGCATGAGGCTCCCAACTGCTGCTTGGTACGGCACTACTTCCATGCGGTTGCTCTTTTGCATGCCATGGGGAGTCTGCGTCATGCTCAGCTTTGCTCCTACTTCGAGTGGTGTTACGGCCTTGCACTCTCCTACCATGTTGAAGCGCTTGAAAATGTTGCTCACGCACGTGCTTTGTGACAGCTCCAAATTCTGCTGCTGCTGGTTGCGCTTGACGTGAAGGCCAAGGTAGGAACTGAGGTCTCCCATGCCGTTCATGCCAAACCTGGCAGCAAGGGACTGCTTCACATTGTCTAAAAGAGACTTGGAGTCAGATGCAATGAGCACATCATCAATGATGACCTGGCTTTCCTCTTTCATGCGCCCATAAACTCCATGGTCAGCTTCACTACGGAAAAAACCAAGGCCTGCTAGCTGCTCATGGTGTGGTACCATGCTCGCGGTGCTTGCTTCAAGCCTTAGAGGGCCTTCACAAGTTTGCACACCTAATCCTCCTTCCCTTCCACCACATACCCCTCCGACTGCTCCATGTACACATCCCCTTTGAGGTCACCATTCAAAACTGCACACGTCACATTCATTTGGTGTACCTCCCAGTTCATAGCAGTAGCAAGAGCGAGGATTGCTTGGATGGATGGGAACTTTGCAACAGGTGCAAGTGTTGCATTGTAATCCACACGCTTAGTGTGCACATACCCCTTTGCAACCAGCCGTGCTTTGTACCTGAGCACCTTACCATCCGCACCACTAATGCACCTGAAGATCCACTGGCACCTGATCACCTGGCTGCCATGTGGAGCTTCCTCAAGGTGCCGTTCTTCATGAGCGTACCATACTCCTCCTCGTTTGCAGCGGCACGCCAATATGCTGCCTCTGCTCTGTGCATGACTTCTGTGAAGGTGGCTGGATCATCAGTGACGACGAGGAAGAGGAGGTCGAGGTCAGATGACTTCGTTGGTGGTGGAACGGTGCACAAGTTCAGCCGCTCCCCTCGTTGCATATACTTCTTTGCAAGCCTCTCGGACCGCTGTTGCTGTTCCCCACTGTCCTTCACACCTTTGTTGATGCTTGCAGACCATTGTGGTAGCTGCTATACGTTTCTTTGCTGCTCCTTCTCATCAGATTTGGTTGCTGGCTCCGTCTCCTTCTCAGCTCCATCTACCTCCTTTTCATTGCCGCTATCACCGCCATCTTCAGCACCACCCTCGTCTGCTACCGGTTCTCCTCCCACTTTAGGTACAAGTGCAAGAGCAAGTGGAACTGCAGACAAAGGGCTCCAAGTCTAGCCCTTCACGTCCTCTTGAAATACCACGTCATGGCTGCAGATGATCTTGCGTACATCGAGGTTGTAGAGACGGAATTTCATGGTGTCATAGCCCGGGAAGAGGTTGTAGAGGTGGCCTTCACCGAATTTGCGTCCAGCTGGTTGCGGTTGCCACCAGGTACGTGCACAAATGCACCACACCCAAAGACTTTCATGTGTGTCACTGTTGGCTTGCGTCCCGTCCATGCCTCCTCCGATGTTATCAGCACCACGGCACACGTGGGAGTCCGCTTTTTCAGGTACACCGCAGTGTTGACCGCTTCCATCCAAAATGTTGGCCAGAGCTCCTCGTCTTGGAGCATGCAGCGAACACGCTCCTTGAGCGTACGGTTTGCGCGTTCAGTTATGCCGTTCAGCTGTGGTGTTCCAGGTGTGGTGACCTCGCGCCTGATCCCAGAATGCTTGAGGAAGGTGCAAAGATTGTTGGAGAGGTACTCTCCTCCATCGTCGGTGCAGAGCACCTTCAACCGCCTACCACTCTCAGTCTGAGTAGCAGTAATCCACACATTTAAAGCATCAAAATACTCATCCTTTCCATCCAAGAAGGACACCCACGTCTTCCTCTACTTTTCATCAATGAATGTGACAAGTTACAACTTATTGGACAAGGAATAAGATGGCATGGGACCACACAAATCAGAGTGAACAAGTGAGATAAGATCAGCCGCGCTCTTCCCTTCCCTAGTGAAACAATAACAGACTTGCTTCCCTTCAATGCAGCTCTCACAAGCCGATGCACCAGGCTGCTTCACCCCCTTGAGCTCTAGGCCACGTACAATCTGCTGCATAGAGATGATGGCGACAAAGCCAAGGTGACCAAGTCGGCGGTGCCACAAGCCAATGTCGTGTTTTCCCTCCCTTGCTGCCAACGCTGAGTCGGCCTCCTTCTTTGATGCCATGTTAAGGCGGTAAAGACTGTCCTCCTTGAATGATTTTGCATGCACATGGCCTGCACAGGAAGAGGTGGTACAACCACCATTCTCAAAGCAAATCTGCATACCTTTGGAGGTGAGAGAAGAAATAGAGAGGAGGTTAGCTGCCATTCCCGAAACATGGAGCACCCCCTTCATACGGTGTTCCATGTGCTTGCCCTCAACACAAGCACAAAACACAAGCTCACCCTCCCCAACCGCAATTTGCACATAGTTACCCCCCATGTACACCCAACGAGGCTCAATGGCGGTGTAGATGACAAACCACTCCCGGCAACATGTCATGTGCCACGTGGCTCCCGAGTCAATGCTCCAAAACAAGGCGGTTTTTTCAGAGACGTGCAGGACCTGGATGGTGGTCACGAATCCATTCTCCCAATCTGCTACGTTTGCAAAAGCGTCGGACTGCTTTCATGCTCCCACTCCAGTCGCAAGGTCCGCCTTCTTCTTCCGGCATTCACGCGTCCAATGCCCCACCTTCTTGCAGTAATGGCAGTTCCCCTTCTTCTTCCCTCCTCCGCCGTTGCCCCTACTTGGTGCAGCACCACTTCCATGACCAGAGTTGGTAATGAGAGAAACGTCCAGCTCGCTTCCGCCCTGCTCTCCATTGCACCGATCCTCCTCAAACAGCAGGCTCTCCTCCACATCCTTGAGGGAGAGCTCGTCGCCACTCTGGTCCAGGGAAACAATGAGAGGAGCATAGCTGCTCGGAAGACAAGAGAGGTTGGCTAGCATGAGAACACGCTCCTTAACAGGGTCCTCAATTGCAACAAGCTGGTCAGAGAGAGAGAGAGGGACTTCACCATGTTGATGTAGTCAATCATGGATCCGGACTCATCAATCTTCACAGTGTGAAAGCGACAACGCAGCTGCATGGTCATATGGATTGAATTGGAGGCATAAGTGGACTCAAGCTTTTTCCAAACCTCCTTTGGTGTGAGGATGCCACGAGGAGTTGATGCCGTTCAGCGAGTTAGAGGTAGATGGTGGGAAGGGCGCGGTCACAATCATCGCAGTATGTACGGACCTTGCCAGGAGAGATGGAGCCTTCTGCTTGTTCCTTCTTCTTCTCATCCACCCAGCTCCAGAGACCCTTCTCCACCAGTACCAAGTTCATGTTGTGGCTTCAGTTGAAGAAGTTCTTGCCTTTGAACTTGGCGATGTTGACGCCGGCCACCACAGAAGCGGATGTCGCTATGGTAGTGCAACATTCAACCTCCCAAACGACTCTCTCACACAACAGGGTGCAAGGAATGTCTCAAGGATGAGGCACAGCCTTGTTATAGCTA
>SZWC01002948.1:98119-123150 GCA_023375785.1 Penium margaritaceum | reverse complement strand
AGGTGAGAACCGGTGTAGGCGGTGAGGTGAACTTGGGTACCAAAAGCGGGGAAAGAAATGGTGACGCCCTCTTGTTGAAGTTGGCAAACCGAGAGGAGGTTTGTTCAAGGAGAAGGAACATGAAGGCCGGATATAGAGCCATGAGGGGAAGCGGGTGAGGAGAGGGTGGCTTGAGAGTGACAGGTGGTACTCATGGAGGTGGTAGCTCCATTGATTGTGACGGGAGAGGGGAGAGGGGAAATGGTGTTGGCATCCTGAAGAGTGTGAGATGCCGTACCGGATTCAAGGGTTTGCTCGGTAAAGAGGGAGGAGGACACGAAGTAGATGGAAAAACCTTCATTGATATCATAGGCAACGGGAAGAGAAGTGCTAGCTACCGGTGCCAGATAGCTAGTGGAGGAAGGGGGCTTCCATGAGGCTTGACGGTCACGACGGGCCTTGGAGCGGATGTCCATGCAACGGGGATGGTCGTTGTACTTGCGGTTGGGCGAGGCTGCAAGCCACAGGTCGGCTTGTGCGTGGTCATACATGGATTGAGGGTGGTTGAGGCCGCCGCACACCGTGCCCTTGAGTGGGCCATGGAGGGGGGTGTATTGGCATGCCAGGAACGGATGGGGGTCGCGTAAACGGGGTTGCTACTGGACTGAGGAGGTGGGGCGTGGAGGTTCATCACTGCGGCTTGGTGGAGATGTTTGGAGTGATGGTCTTGCTCCGCGGCCGTGAGCTTGGGGATGATGGTTGCCACTGTCATTTCATTGACGAGGAGTTGGAGGAGAATTTGACGAATGACGTCAAATCGAGGTGGGAGACCGGCTATGATGCCGGTGCACACCACCGCTTTGGGCATTGCCACCTTCATCTCTTTGAGGTTGGAGGCGATGGTGGTACAGGGGGAGATGTATCCGTCCATGTCGGAGTGGGCAAAGTAAGGTACGTTGAAGAGTGACATCTTTTGATGCCGCACGAGGTGGAGGTTGTGGTGTTGAAGTGAGCTGCGAAGGCGTCCGACACCATCTTGGCATCATGGCCAAGTGCACGGATGTCGTCGTTCAGGTCGGCGGAGGTAGTGGCAAGGATGGCAAGAAGGGCGGTGTTATTGGCAAGATCCCATGCATCGACCTTGGTTGCATCAACGCCGACAGCAGGAGGGGCACCAGTTCCAGTGCTGCGGATGATTGAGCGAAGTAAAATACCCTTTTGCTTGGTGGAGCCAAAGTAGATGCCGAGGTTGAACGCCCAAAACTTGTAGTTGTGAGTTCCGTCGCGCTTGGCGGCGAGCTTCGGGACGGCGAGGAGGGAGCCACCCATGGCAGCAACGGAGGCCATGGAAAGAGAGGGTTAGTATGCAGCGGGGGAAAAAAATACCAATGGTTGGAGTCGAGAAGAAAAATGGCAATGGAAAGGTGGGGGAGGAGCCTAGAAAGGCAAAGGACCAGAAAACTTTGGAGTGAGAGACCCGAAGGGGAAACGCTCACGACGGACGTCAAAAGAAAAAATCTGCCGATGTCCACGAGAGCAAAGGGAGAGTCCACAAATAGATTTTTGTACGACGAAAAGGAAGAGGGGGAGGCCGACTACAATCAGCTCCAAGAAAATCTTCATTTGGAGCGTGAACGGCAAAAGGCTCGCGTCGGACGTGTAGTGGCGAAGATGATGGACGCGGTGGTGGATTGGAGACAACGGAGGGAGGCCGTGGTGGTGGTAGTGACGGTGGAGGGTGGCCACAGGAGGGTCACTTGAGCTCTGGTACCATGTCAAGAACTGAGAACACAAGGAATGTGTTTGATTGAATGAGTGAATGAACAAGATCTGCCTCTAGCTAAGTAGCTAAACAGGAAAGGAAGATGAGGTGGTGGTGTGAGGTCAGGTGGTGAAATTTTGGGGAGGTGAGGTGTTGGGAAGGTGTGGTGGTGGAGTGACGTGAGGTGGTGAGATGGTGGGAAGGTCAGCTGTTGGGAAGGTGAGGTGGTGGAATGAGGTGAGCTGGTGAGATGGTGGGAAGGTGAGGTGGTGAGAAGGTGAGGTGGTCCAGATTGTGGAGGAGGATAGTGTTGGAAGTAAAGTATTGGGGTAGCCTGTTGAGAAAAGGGGGAAATGCCTGGGGTAGTCCAGGGAGGGGCAAGTAGGCGGGGTAGCCCAGGGAGGGGCAAATTGATAAAGTGGGGTGTGGAGTAATGCTCCAAGGGGGATTTGAATCTGTGAGGTAAGGAGCAGGAAGCAATGTGAGAAGCAAGAGTCTCATATTGGACTGACACACTCAGAGTCTCATCAGCATAATAGCTTCAATGTGCAAAGAGAAATGACAATTGAAAAGCAAAAAACATAAGTTCATGCCGCGGCCCACGGCGGGTGTCACACGCGGTAGTGTTAGTTTGTCCTAAAACCAGCCTAAAACCAATATTTTCTGTAACTCTGCGCACAAGCATTCAAACATAACACCTTTTCATCCTACAGATGCTGAATATTGAGCCAAAATCAATGACTGTTTGTACACACACAGGTCCAGCATCAATCAGTGGACACACAAAACCCGATTTGTAAAACATGCGAATCGGGCTCAGAGCCAGTCCGCCGAGGAAACTCCAGCGACTGTAAAAACTGAACAACACCCCAGCAAGCACTCGGGAAGCAGTGGAAGCTTTCTGGTAGCAACTGGTGCATGGAGCCATCACCTGTAAGTGCTTAGTCACTAGCTGGGTTTTTATCAGGGATCTGTACAAGCATGGATACGGTCGACTGGTCACAGTAAGCTATACAGACAGATGGAGACAAATCAAATGACAACACTGACAAGCAGCTATGCTGTCATCGGTGACTCACCTGTCTTAGTCCCATAAACTGCAAGAAAGCTTCTTTGTCTTGTTGCTCCTGACGTGCCAACATACTCCAGTCAGATTGTCCGCTAGCAAGCAAACAAGTGCAAGAAATAGCAAGAGTAAAGCTAGGGAGACGTGGAAATTCTCATAAGCTGCAATAGCTTAGCAATGCAGAGAGAGATGAGAACTGACAAGGCCACTGCATGAATACATGCCGCGGCATATGGCGGGTGATGCACGCGGTAGTGTCAGTTTGTCCTAAAAACGGTCCAAATCCAGTGTTTTGGCGATAACTTTGCGCACAGGCATCCGAACGCAACACCGTCTTAACCTAGAGATGCACAAACTTGAGCCAGACGCTATGACTGGTCCAAGCATAGGTCCTACATCAATTAGTGGAAGCACAATGAAAAACATGCACATTGGGCTCAAGACCCCGTCCACCAAGAAAACTCTAGGAACTACAGAAAAACCACAGAGCATCCCAACAAGTACCCGGGACGTTGTGGTAGCTACCTGGCAGCTGCGGGTGGGTGGAGCCACCAGCCATCAGTGCTCCGGCACTACCTGGGTCCACATCAGGGATCTGCGCAATCATGGACACGGCCGAGTGGTCATAGGAAGGTGTATACATAGACGGGGATGACTCACATCACAGCACTCCCACATGACCCGATGGTACGCATGTCCATACTCGTGCAAAATTGACACAAGTGCGCAACAAGATGCTCAACAATCCATACTAACACACCCCACTATCAGCCACTCTCAGGCAAGGGGCGGAGCCCAACAGAACAAATGGCTACCATGAGATTTCCATGCGTGGGTGCCTTGGTGAAGAATTCAGCCTGCTTTATGTCCGTGCCAACCCAGATGACGAAGATCACCTGTTGCTCCACAAGATCACGCACAAATTGATGCTCAAAAGCAGCGTGCTTCATGAATGCATGAAACAAACCAAATTTCTGTGTAATGGCAAGAGCACTCTGGCTCTCACAGCATAAAATGTGCAAGGCATTGACTGACGCAACTCACAAAACAAAATAGTGTAGGCATAACACATTGGCAATCCCAGCTCCCAGCGCAACATTCTCAGCCTCTGATGAGCTACGTGCAATACAGCCTTGCTTGCCACTGGGCCACAACACAGCAGTGCCACCCAACAGCAACATGTAGACCGGGCATACAAGAGTAGCCCGAAGCTGAGGTACTCATCTCTACTTGCGTAGCAACTGGCTGGTCCACAGTAGCAAGAACTACAAGCTCGTAGGGAAGGGGAGAGGATGAAGTACGATCATGGATAGGTGCTGGCTTGTGTGCCAGGGAAGCAAGCAGAGAAAAAGGACCAGGTGTGAGTGAGGAGACTGCCACAGGCACGAGACAAGGCCTGCCAAAGCAAACCGGCATAGGCAAGAAGTAGGTGTACCAAAGAGGACCGGCACTGGTACAGAGGCAAGTGTGCCAGAAGGGAACGACATTGACACGCGAGCAGGTGTGCCACAAGAGACTGAGACTGGCACGGGAGCAGGTGTGCCAGAAGGGACTGGGAATAACACGGGAGTAGGTGTGCCAGAAGGGAACGACATTGACACGCGAGCAGGTGTGCCACAAGAGACTGAGACTGGCACGGGAGCAGGTGTGCCAGAAGGGACTGGGAATAACACGGGAGTAGGTGTGCCAGAAGGAATGGACACTGGCAGGGAAGTAGGTATGCAAGAGGGAACCGACGAGGCCACCGGAACGGGAGCCATAATGGGCGGATCGTCATCAGTTGGAGACCGGACCACAGGTGAGGAGGCCCAGTCGGATCCAACCGTAGGTTTAGACTACCTCATCCACAAGGAAACCATAGAGGTGGGAACGTGGTTGGCTGGCAGTGACAGAATGCTGGATATGTTGCAGTAGATTAGAGACTCAAAGAAGAGAGCGTCTTGAGACTCGACAATAGAGTGACGAGTGGGATCCCAAAAGTGCCAGGCTTTTGACGGAGATGGGATCTTGGACCCCTCATTCATCATTGGTGTACCAGACATAGGCTAGGGACCCCCAAATGCAAGTAAGATGGAGGTTAGAGCATTGGCCAAACCACAACTTGTATGACATGACATGGTCCGGAAGAGGGCCGTGCGGTAGGCGGCTCCGGACCCACGTCATGTAGGAAAATCCCTCAAAGGCAAAAGGACTCACACTCAGTTTGGAAAAACCACACTCAGACCACATGGCATGGTTCTAACGCTTAGATACGCCATTTTGCTATGGTGTGTGAAGGGCAGAGAGTTGGTGAAAATTACTGCACTCTGCAAAGAAGGTATCCAGCTTGCAAAAGAACTTACCACCACAATCAGAGCGGAACGTGTGGAGCGTCTAACGAGACTGGTACTCTGGCATCACCAGCCATAGGCAAACTGCAAGGCGACATCGATCTTGTGGCAAAGGTTGTAGACCCACTTCACCTGGGCGAGGTGGGTCTACAACCTTGTGAGGTGAGGTGAGGTAGACCCACCTCAGTGAGGGTGAGGACATATTGCCCTCAATCTGAGGGAGACTCGACAAGGAGGGGACCGAGAATATCCCAATGGACCAACTCAAGTGGACGCACTGTTGAGAAGTAGATTCAGGGTAAGTGCATTGATGCATCTTACTATGAGCATAAAAGAGAATTTTGGTCTTGGATGGCTTCTTGAAAGAAGCCGCGTCAAGTCCAAGGGCGGACTAAGTCCAAATGAGATTTTACACAATGTCCGAGTTCACATGGCAAAGGTGGCAACGTAGCAAATGCAGGTGTTTTGGAGAGAGAACACCAAAGAAAAACACACGTGCAGATGTAGAGGAAGGTGTTTAAAGGATTGTCCCTCCGCATGCTCAAGTGCGGAGCCCGGAGGTACAGGGGAGCCGCCAGAGAGAGGAAATTCCTCGCAGTTGGATCTAGCGGCTGGAGGATTTATTGGACCTTAAAATGGAGGCTTGATCCTAAGATTTGACGAGTTGCTGAATCCGGTGAGAGTTGTTTCACCGGAATCAGAGAAGGAACGAGGGAGATATGAGCTTCCAAAGTTGGGATGTGCCCGGCGGCTCTAGGAGCCGGCCGCCACTCGACTTCCTGTGATAATTCGACCAGAACGACAAATAAAATGTCCATCTGGGCATTTTTCTCCGGAAGACTGCCGAGGCGTCTGGTGGATAATATCCACCAGATTCAGTAGTACAGGTTATTACTGAGGGACTTGGCCAAAATCGTGGCCCAGAGTCCGAACCTCAGTAGTGCGTTTTGTTACTCAGGGACACGGTAAAAAATCCGACTGCGGGTCCGCGGACAGGTTTCAATCCATGTCGCACCTCATAATCAAACTCGACCCAAAAGAGGCCAAGGTATGTCAAAAAAATGCAGGGACTCCTCCATCACGTGCAAAGGGATCTGCGCCTTGGGAAGGGCGCTTTGCACATGAAGGAAGGCGCCACGGCGTGTGCGCACCATGTAAGCGTTAGGCGTTTCTCTGATGGGTGAGACCTGCACTTCGGCAAGCGTAACTTGGGCTACGCTTGTCTGAATTGCACACGGTTTGGTGCTTTGGAGAGCTCATGAATAGCCCTATAAATTTTCAGATCATGTCCTTTTTAAAGAAGAAAAGTGCCGGTATTCCCTTCGCAAACTGTCTAACTCACATAGAATAAGGCGGCCAGAAAGCTCATGCTCAGTCTCAGATTCACCCAAAATGAAAGACGTGAACCACAAGATAAAGGTCACACCAAGGTTGGGACTACATTTTTGACGACAGAAGGAGAGTAGGCAGAGGAAGTGGTACGAGACACAGGACACAGGTACGAAGAAAAATGGCATGAGTGCTGACAGCAATCACAGTGCCAGAGTCAGCGGAATGCTCAAAAGAGAGACCCATCCTGGTACAAGCACAAAAAGAGAGCAGACTGAGCTAAAAAGTAGGAACGTAAAGTACATTGGAAATGTACAAGGCGCCAGATGGACCATCAAACCGCACAACCCCTGCATAGGCAACGACTGACCAGACTCTAAGTGAATTGATCGAACGGACGCAATGGGATTGAGCACGACGAAGTCACCACAACAACAAGTCATGTGATCGATGGCACCAGAGTCAATGATCCAAGTGCCACTCGGCTCACGACCAGTCGTCAACACTGAACAACATGCCACATAACACTCTACCTTTGCTAGACATGACGCAGAGGACTCAGGACAACAACGAACAGCACAGACCTGTGACTTGTCAACCCATTAGGTACTTTTTGGTCCATCCTCATCACGATCCGACTGAGCTCTCCCACGTGCATCATCACATGCAATAGACACAGTAAGGAAAAGCTCTCTGGGGACCACTCGGTTGTGACAATACAATTCCACCTCCTTGAGTAGGAAGCGCCAGCAGCTGATGAAGCTCCGTAATCGGAGTATCTCAAGGGTCAATATCACCATAGTTGCCGTGAGATGTGGCTACATTTGAAGCAATTGTGAACACGGTGCGATTTGTCCGTGTGACATTGGAGAACATCTGTTATGCATGTGCAGCCTGGAGGCCAGGCATGATCCGAGGCCAATCAAGGGGGTGCTCATACTTCGTGTAGAGATGAACGTCTCCACAGTTGAAATAGTGGACAGAACGTCCACTACCACTGCTCATCGGCTGCTGTTGCTACTGTTTCTGTCCCCTGCCAATTCTTTTTTTCCCCCTTTTCCCCTATGCAACCGCTGTAACATCCTGAGTCCGGCCACCCGGGATGGAGGAGGAGGAGGAAGTAGTGGAGGTGGAACTGGAGAACAAGGACAGAGGCATAAGAGGGGTCACAATCACTGCTACAACAAGTGGACTATGCTGATGGACGACAGCAGCCTTAGAAGCCAACGTCGTCTGGAGAAAGCAGCGATGAGCCCAAGGAGGCAGCTACAGTGACTCCGACAAATCAGAGAGGATGACATGGTCGAAGCTCGTAAAGAGATTCACTTGGTCCAGCTGCACCCTCGTCATGATGGCATCACGTGTCCATAGATGCATCCTGCCACCAGTCCTAAGATGCGTGTGAAGGCGCAAGAAGTGTATCTAAACAGTCTATTGCGAGCTCCGAGGGGCACTAGCAGAGGGAGTTGAACTCGAGTAGTCCAACCGCCCTCGTGGCATGGGTCTCTGCAACAAACAGTGTCAGGGCCGGCTCCCAACCCTGGCATGGGTGACGGCCATAGCAGGGGCTATACTGCTCTGTTTTTGGCGTGCTTGGATGCGTTGGAAAGCTCTGATCATAGGATATAATAATCTGATGTAATCTCACTGTGAATAACAACCATTCCCCCTTCTATTGAGTGCCTCTGCTCGCGGCTCATTTCTGTCCATTCTGGAATGTGATCCTTGGACTCCACACTCTTCCACCTTGGTGTGCATTGGCTATTGAACCAGCGTCAGCGTGCTCCACAGAAGACCCAGGCATCCCTGAGGGGGCCCCCACTCTTCCTAGGACACAGCCAGGACAGAATTCCTGACAAAGGGTTATGGGCCCACGTGCCCTCGGAGGACCCTCGTCTTCTACGCGCACGCTCTCGCTACAAGCAATGGCAACCTCCACCAAGCAAGAGAGCAGCTGTGACATCCCCCTCAAGTTTGATGGGAGGGGCTTTCTCATGTGGAAGTGGCAGGTTGGAATCTTCTTGTGCTACAGGGGACTGCTTGCGCTGGTCAACGGTGAAGAGAAGTCTCCTGCGGCGTCCTTGACAGCCGAGGAGGTGGAGGCGTTTGAGAAGCGCAACAAAGAGGCGCTTGCTCTAATCGCGTTGGCGTTGTGTCCGTCACAGCGCGACCAAATCCAAGGATGCACATAGGCATCAAAGGCTTGGGAGAGGCTTTGCACCGTCCACGATCCGCCTTCTCTTCAGCGACGCGACGTGACGTCCAAAGAGGCGGCGCAAGTGGCCAGCGACTGGTGGACTGAATCCATTATGGCAGAGCAAGGGACAGTGTCCGCAGCGCCAGCCCTGGTCATCTTCTCTCACGGTGGAGAGGGAGACCGTAGGGAGGAAGGGGCGCGTCCGTACTGCGCCAAGACGGGAGAGTGCCATCGTTGTGGCCAGGAGGGCCACTGGAGACGGGACTGCACAATGGGAGCTGCGGATCTGGCCACAGAGGTAGCAGAAGGGCAGCAGACCAACATGGCAGCCGCCGACTTCATACACTCCATGACGGGGGCTGAGATGGCGAAACCTGAGGCGGGCGAGCGGCAGGCGTGTTTGGAGCAAGGAGGCTCCAACAGGTCCCAAAAGGGGGCCTGCTTCAACTGTGGCCAGAGAGGCCATTGGAAAGCGACGTACATAGCGGAAGCCGTGGAGTCCGACAAGCGTGTTGGTAGAGGACGGCAGGCCAAAGCAGTCGCTGACACGCTTTGCAGCAGTGATCGGCTCCACGCTGCGAGGACTGATGTGGTTGGGGACCACGAGGCATGCCGCGGGCATGCAACCTCCACAACCTCCGTGAGAGAGCCGAAGGTGGAGCACCAAGAAGGGGCTGCCGCCGTTCATCACAACAGAGGTGATGTGCTCCGAGGGGACAAAATGAGGGTGGAAGAGTCGGCCAAGAAGAGGGGCAACAAGGAGATGAAGCTCCAATTGCCTGACTTGGTGACTGGGATGCTGCCTGTGAGTCGCCTTGTCAAGGAGGGACTCAAAGTGATCTTCATGAGGAAGGGTTGCCTCATGAAAGAGGAGGGCAGCGGACGTATCATGGCATGTGGTGCGCGTAAAGGAGGTGTGTACCTGGTACGTATTGACATCCTCACATGGAGCAGCCGTGAGTCCGACGAGGGCAGCCGTCCGAATAAGGAAGCGGTTGCAGCTGCGTCCAAGAAGGGGAGACCTCAGGGCGTGGTGGGGGGAACAAAGGAAACCGTCAGGGCTGGATCAGGAGACCTGGACCACGAGGCATGCCATACAACGAGGAGCCAAGTGATGGGTGTGAAGCCTCACCGGGAGGCAAAAGAGGGCGTCCAGGTGGTAGACCAGTAAGGGGAGAGCATGGATGGCAAACGGCCTGGCTCTCAGTGTCAATGCACCGGATAGCAACGGTCTAGAAAACGGGTCCCGACATGGGAGGCCGCCAACCGCTCTTGGTATTACAACCAAGATAAAAAACCACCCTCGAACAAGGGATCTACACTTTATGTTCATTTGGTTTACAACCTCACGAAGTCCGCATGTTGGTCTTTAGTGTCTACCTTTGGTTGGACACTCTATGAGGAGTCTCAAAGGCAAGAACTGTAAATGGATGCATGCAAGGTACAGGCCTTTATACTTGTAGAGCTTTGCTAAAGCTTCTATTTGTAGTGGCTCCACTGAAGCCAACCTCAACCTACAGTCCTACTTGGCGCGTCCTTCGACCGCCAAGTGTCATCTTCCAGGCAGGCTCCAGTAAGCTTCCTAGAAGCTTCCTCTCCCAGTTTTGGCCACAAAGAAGATTGCGGCCATCGCGGGGATTGAACCCGCAACCTCTCGTTTGAGATTCAGGTGCCTATTCAACCAAGCCAAAAATGTATGGTTCCTATGATGAGCCACAGGGGACATACCCATTATGGGCAGTGCATTCCTGGCCCATCTCAGAACAGAACAAGGGGACGTACTCCATAGAGCAGTGCATGCCTTGTCTGTATGTGTAGCTAGCCAGTTAGGCACAGGACAAGGTGCATACTATTTCAACAAATCTCTCCCTTGCACCTCTGTCCATTTGTCGCTTACTGGGCTCCATCAATGCCTCGGGGCTCAACCTTCCTCTGCCGCACTCCTCATGCCAAATCCACGAATGCCTGCATAGTGCAAGTCGCTCTCCAGCGGATTGGTCATGCATTCAGCAAGCATGCTCTTCGCTCTGTAGTGCTGCAATTCCACCACGTTCTTCATGACGAGATCACGTGAGTAGTGGTAACGTATGTCGATGTGCTTTGTTCCCCGGGAGATGATCTCGTCTTCAGCCATCAAGATGGTGCTCATGTTGTCAACGTGTACGACCGTGGCGTCCTTCTGTGGTACTGTCATTTCGCCAAACATGCTGCGTAAGCATTGAGTCTCCTTGCACAAATCAGACAGAGCAACATACTTTGCCTCAGCCGTGGACACAGAAACACAATCCTGCTTCTTGCTGGCCCATGAGATGGAAGCGCCATTCAAGATGCACACGTATCCAGAAGTGGATTTCCTGTCGTCGAGATTTCCTGCCCAGTCAACATCGGTGTAGCACTTCAGGCCAAGGGGTTTTGTTCCTTCTTGGCCTCCAAGGATGAGGCCCATGTGACGTGTATTCTGCAGGTAGCGCAAGATGCGCTTGAATGCTTGCCAATGTTGTGGCCCAGGATTGGCCACAAATATGCTCAGTTTTCACACAGCATTGCAGATGTCCGTACGCGTCCCTACAATGGCTTACATGATGCTACCCACGGCGGACTGGTAGGGGATGTCTTGCATCTCCCTTTGTTCAGCTTCTTTACTTGGCAACATGGAGGCCTTCAACTTTGTATCGGTCGTCATTGGGGTGCTGGCAGGTTTGTAATCTTCCATGTGGTACCGCTTCAGTACCTCACCGATGTATTTGGTTTGGTTGAGTTCAATGGTACCTGCTACTCGGTTGCGGTGTGGCAATCCCGAGGTAGTACTCGAGAGGACCCATGTCCTTCATTTTGAACCTTTTGCTGAGGTCAGACTTCAGCTCATCCAGCTCGACCGAAGACAAGCACATGATCAGATAATCCATATACAATGCAACCAGCATCATCCCTCTCCCATCATCACGCACGTACATGATCGGGTCATTCTCGCAATGCGCAAAGGAGAGACTGGTCATGAAACCGTCCATCTCTTTGTATCACATCCTTGGGGCCTGTTTCAGCCGTTAGAGCGCTTTCACCAACTTGCACACCTTGCCCTTGGGAGCTTCGACTCCTTCGGGCACCTCCATCAGCACCTCCTTGTCAAGCTTCCCATAAAGAAAATTTGTCCTGACGTCCATCTAGTGTATCTCCAGGTTCTTTGCAGCTGCAATGCCAAGGAGAGAGCGAATGGAGGCAAAGGTCATGACGGGCGCAAACGTCTCATCGTACTCAAAGCCGGGGCGTTGAGAGAACCCCTTAGCCACTACCCTTGCCTTGAACTTGTCAATGCTGCCGTCTTGCTTCTTCTTCACTCGGAGGACCTACTTGGATCCCACCATGTGGGCCTTGTCGGGTCTATCCACCAGCACCCACGTGCCGTTCTTGGCAATGGACACGAGCTTGCTGTCCACTGCCTCCTTCCACTTGGCCGCATCTGGGTCATTCATCGCCTTCGCCACTGTGGATGGCTCTCCCTGAGCCATGCACGACCAGCTAAGGTCGGTCCAATCATCCTCATACCGCAAAGGTGCTTTCTTTGGTCGCAAACTATGCCGGAGTGCTGGTGCGGCTTCTTGCTTTGGTGCCGGTGCTTCCACAGGTGGTGGTTTGTCATCATCGTCGTCGTCTGAAGAGTAGTCAGACTCCAAGTCGGATACCGAGGCGTCCGGGAAGCCCCAGGCGCCTCAGTATCCACGTCCATGTCAGATGCTGCGTCATCCTCCACAGCTAATCTCCCATTCCCATCACCTACTGGCAAAGCAAGCCAGTTGTCAGGTGCTTGGTCTCCGGACTCAAGCAACACTATCCACTCTCCCGCTTTGGGAGTGAGGTTTGGGTCCAGCAGCTCTCCCTTTTCAAGGGTGTATTCATCAAACACGACGTTGCGGCTCCTCACGAGCTTGCCTGCTGCCTGGTCCCAAAGCCGATAGGCTTTGTGTGATGTGTCGTACCCAACCATGCAATTCCTGGAACGTGCGTCCAGCTTGCCTCCACCTTCTCCCGATTGGATCTTCACCCATGCAGTTGACCCAAACACCTTCAGATGAGATGCGCTGGGTTTCTTTCCCAACCATGTTTCATGTGGGGTCTTCATCTGCTTGTCCTGCTCCTTTCCACACTTCTGCAAGGCGGTCGGTGGTGTGAGGTTCAAGAGGTAGCCAGCCGTTGTTTCTGCTTTAGCCCAAAAACGAGGTGGGAGCTTGGCGTCGAAGAGCATGCTTCACACCATGCCGCGCAGGGTCTGGTTCATCCTCTCGGCAACGCCATTGCTTTGGGGGTTGTAAGGGGTGGTTTGCTCGTAGCGGATGCCATGATGCTTCAGCCTAGGCTTGCATGCCTTGTTCTCAACCCCGTTGTCACTTTGGAGTATCTTCACTTTCTTGGACGTTTGCCGCTCCACCATGGCGACGAACTCGAGGAGCTTCTCCTTGACCTCTCCCTTTTTTTTTAGCAAGTAGATCCACAACTTGCGGCTGTGGTCGTCAATGAAGGCCAGGAAGTACTTGCTTCCTCCATTAGACGGTGTGCGGAAGGGTCCACACATGTCACTGTGTATCAGCTCCAAGGCATGCTCTGCTCGTTGACCTCCTCTCCAAAACGGCTTCTTCTTTGCCTTCGCTTGGAGGCATGGTTCACACAATGTACACCCTTTGCCATACTTCATGGTGTACCCTTCCATTCCGCGGACTACCTCTTGCTCCTGCATCTTCTACAGCGTGCTGTTGGCCACGTGGCCAAATCGCCGGTACCACATCTCAGCATCAGTGTCCTTGGTTAATGTGGTAGCCACAACGGTTGCCGGTGGTGCATCCTTTAGCTCCGGTGCCATTGTATTGGTAGCACATGCGCGTCCCTCATCCAACGCCTTGGTGACTTTGGTTTGAAGCACGTAGAGGTTGTCATATTGGAACTTGAAGCATGAGATTGTCTTTGGTGTACAAAATCTGGATGTCCTTGTTTTCTAGGTCACCGCTTCCTTGTTGGTGAACACCACTGTTATGTTGTTTTCGGTGATTTGTGAGATGGACAGCAAGTTGGGGGGGCATGTTCACCACCTTTTGAAAGTTGACCGCCTTCTCCACACCATTCACAGTGAACGTGATCACCTTGTCCCCTCTGCCCATGGCTTGGACGACGCCGCCGTTTGCACACTTGATGTGCATGACAGATTCGGCCATGGAGACAAATCCACCCTTCTCTTTTGATGAGTGGTGGTTGGTGCCCAAGTCAAGGGCAAATGCCCCGGGCCTAAGGATCGCTGCGCCCCTCATGGGCAGCCCCTTGGCCATCATGTTGGTGAGCTCCTTCTTCTCCTTTCCACCTTTGTTCCCGCCTTCTTTCTTGGGACTACGGCAGTCCCTAGCCCTGTGTCCAGCCTTGGCACAGTTGTGACAGTTGCCGGGCTTCTTGGAACTCTTCCCGCCACCATGGCCTTTCCCTACACCGCCACCGCTTCCGCTGTTGCCTTGAATGGAGCGAGAGTTTGCACCTTGTCCACCAAAGCGGGAGGCATAGGCTGCGATATTTGCCTCACTACCACTGCGTCGCATGGACTCGTTGCGGACATGTTCGGCGATAGCCTCGTATGTCAGATCTGCCTCCTTCCAACCGCCAAATACGGTGATCAAGGACCCCCAGCTTTCCAGCAGCGCCATTAGAAGGATCATAGCATGCATGTTGAAGTCGAGATTCCATTCCATTTGCTGGACCTCCTGCACCACATTGTCAAATGATTGCAAAAATGTGGGTATCTATTCTCCTTCGCTCACCATCATCGACATCAACCTTTGGAAGATGAGGAGTCGGTTTTCTAAGGCGTTTGATTGATGCACGCGTGGGAGCTTTGTGTAGGCCTCGGCAGCCAACGTGCATCCTGTGATGAGGGAGGGTTGATTCTCGTTGACGGACGTCACAAGAATGGTGAGAGCCATGTTGTTCTTCATCGTCCATGCTGCAAGGTCAGCCGCATACGTCGTCACCGTTGCATCGGCGGCTGCTGTCTTGGTCCCTTTTAGGATGTCGAGGTAGCCACATACATTCATGACAATCTCAAACTACCATTTCCACAAGGGAAAACTGCCCCCGTGAATTTGGACATACCTGCCTCAAGGCGGGCTTGAGTCGGATCCGCCATTTCCTGCGGTTGCTCGTCTTCTGTGCTTCGCTGCTACTCTGTTTCATTGAGGCTGATGAGGCTGATGAGGCTGCTGACTGTGACCATTGTCAAAGGTGCAGTTGGTTCCGTTGCATACCCCTCCCATCGATGATGGCCAAAAGCGATTGTGCCGTCGTGAGAGAACGGACTCGGGGTCATACCACCTTCTAAAAATGGGTAGGGCCTAATCCCATTGGGGCTCGAGGGTCTTCTCCAACATGGACAGAGCTGTTCCTTGTCCCCTAGTCTGCCACGTGCGCGCACCCTACCTGAAGAAGCCGATGGAGCCAATAGAGCAGATTGGAGCCGTCCGATCTTCGTGTACCTATTGTACCTGTGCGCCCTGCAAGACCGCGCGCTAGTCAGTCTTGGAAGCGTGCCTTAGAACCAGAAGTGTGGGCCCATAACCCTTTGTCAATGCGCCGGATAGCAACGGTCTAGAAAACAGGTCCCGACATGGGAGACCGCCAACCGCTCTTGGCATAACAACCAAGATAACATACAACCCTCAAACGCGGGATCCACACTCTAGGTTCGTTTGGTTTGCAACCTTACAAAATCCGCATGTTGGTCTTTAGTGTCCACCTTTGGTTGGACACTCTATGAGGAGTCTCCGAGGCAAGAACTGTAAATGGATGCATGCAAGGTACAAGCTTTCATACTTGTAGAGATTTGCTAAAGCTTCTGCTTGTAGTGGCTCCACTGGAGCCAACCTCAACCTACAGTCCTACTTGACGCGTCCTTAGACCGCCAAGTGTCATCCTCAAGGCAGGCTCTAGTAAGCTTCCTAGAAGCTTCCTGTCCCAATTTTGGCCACAAAGAAAAATGCGGCCGTCGCGGGGATAGAACCCGCAACCTGTCGTTTGAGACTCCGGTGCCTATTCAACCAAGCCAAAAAGGTATGGTTCCTGTGATGAGCCACAGGGGACACACCCATTATGGGCAGTGCATTCCTGGCCCATCTCAGAACAGAACAAGGGGACAAACTCCATAGAGCAGTGCATGCCTTGTCTGTATGTGTAGGGAGCCGGCTAGGCAGTGAACAAGGTGCATACTATTTCAACACTTAGAATGGGCAAAAAGGGTCCAACGTTGCACGAATGCTGAACCAGCGTCACAAGGCAGGCCATAAGGGTACTGCCGAGTTCCATGGGGGAGCGATGGTGGCTGCTCGGAGGACCATGCAGCAAGAGGAGGGCGACATGAAGGCGCGTCCTCAAGTGGAGTCAAAGGGGTTCTACGCCTCAGCTAAGGGGGAGCTGCTGCACTGACAAGATGATCAAAACCCGAGAGCTCAAGTGCCAAGACCGGGTGCTAGCGCATCACGTGCACAAGGCTCCACTTTAGGGCCTGAGGAGTAGGAGAGTGGTGGCATGATGCCGTGCTTTCAACCGGAGAATAGAAGGCTTCGGGCTGCAGAGGTGGTGAATCGTGACCACGAGGCGGCAAGAAAAGGAGTCGCCAAGTCTCAAAAGGAGGCGTCGGTGGCGACACGGAGGACCGCGCAGTAGAGGGAGGACACCATGAGGGCTGGTCCTCAAGTTGAGCATGAGGGGCTCATTGCAATAACAGACGAGGACCAAGAGCACCACGCAGCAGGCGGCCCGGCAGTGGGTGCACCGCAACAAAAGTGGGTGGAGGTGGTCCGGAGAGCTGTGCAACTAGGGGAGAGCAAAGGCAAGAGGCTGAGCTCTACACAGGAGCAAAACGCGCTCCGAGCGGCAATGACAGCTGACTGCAGCTATGAGGCAGGCCAAGATAGTGCTGTCAAGTCCCATGAGGCGGCGATGGTGGCTGAGCGGAGGACCAAGCCGCAGGGTACGGTCAAGGTGTCGTCAGCTCCAAGTTCTCAAGGAGGAGGGCGAGCACTCAAAGGGCATGCAACAGAGGATGCGGCAAGTGTTTCTACAGCTCTAGAATCTGCAAAACAGGCAGATGATGCATGCAACATGGGGACCGAGGCGTCCGCTGCTATGTGTTGTGATTGGTACAAGGCAGCTGAGGAGAATTGCTCACAGCAGCAGCTTGGCCGGGCAGTAGAGCATGGCAGATGTTCAAGGACAGGGCATCATGGTTGCGGTGCAGGGGGAGATTGTTAGAATATTGTGCCCCTTGTCATGGCTGTCATGGATGGATTTCCTGGTTTGGCCACTAGGCAGTGGTCGAACATCTTATCTGATTGCAGATTTGGTATCCTTGGAGTTTTCCATGAAAGATCGAGCTTTGAATCGCTCAATTTGAGTGAGTATTCAGAAAGATAGCCCCGCCCGACGGTTGGGTGGCCAGCGGGTGGAATCTGGATCTCCGTCATGGATGATGGGATAACTCCACCGCTGTGGTCCGAGTTCGACTCCAAAGGGCTCCAAAGGCACAAAGACCATGAAGGAAGGGACACGAGAGGTCTCCTAGACCAGGGCAAGCCTCCCCCCATGTTTGAGGGCCAGGGAAGGCGCTTCGACAGGTCACCGTCGAAGCGCCTCCCGTCACCTCCATTCGTGGGCATGGTGGGGAGCTCCACCATGGGTTGCTCTGACGGCCATAGCAGGGGCTATACTGCTCCGTTTTGGGCGTGCTTGGATGCGTTGGAAAGCTCTGATCATAGGATATAAGAATCTCACTTAATACTACTGTGAATAACAACCATTCCTACTTTGATTGAGTGCAACTTCTTGCGGCTCATTTCTGGACTCCACACTCTTCTCTGAGGAGTCTCAAAGGTAAGAACTTTAACAGATGAGGTAACTGACAGGTTCTTATAGTCCCAGAGCCAGCCTCTAGCCTAGACGTGCAGTGGCTCCTTGAATGAGCCACTTTGGGGGAAATCTGGATTGCATAATCCCCCCTGACTACATGGTGCTCCCTGTGTCCGCCAAGTGGCGTCATCCACCAGGAAGAACCTTGGAAAGTTCAAAGATGTCTCTTAGAACCTTCCTGTCCCCCTTTTGGTCACAAAGAAAATTAGTCACTTGGCTAGGATTTGACCCAGTGTTCTCTCGCCCATAGACTAACCCTAAAATGTCTAAGCCACAAAGAGTTGTCCTAGGTAGTGTTTGCTGGCTATACTATCCAGTTTAGGCCAAGGGGACTTGCTCCAAAGGAGCAAAGCATGCCTTGTCTATTTGGACCAGTCTTAGGGGACTTACTCCAAGGGAGCAGTACATGCCATGGAAGAAGTAGCGATGAGCCCAAGGAAGTAGCTGTAGTGATCTTGAAAACTCGGAGAGTGCAACACGATCAAAGCTTGTAAAGAGCTTCACCTGGTCCAAGTGTGCTCCCATCATGATCGTGTCGAGTGCCCGCAATTGCGTCCCGCCACTTATCACGAGGCGCGTATGAAGGCGCATCGTGTGCCTTAAGAAGTCAACTGCGAGCTCCATGGGACCCTGACGGACGGAGTGAAACTCACGTAGTCGAGCAACCCTCATCGCATGAGTCTCCACATCGAGCAGTTTCATGGCCAACTCCCAACCTTCGCGCGGGTCTGCTCTAGTCCTAGTCCCGGTCTCACATAGGAAGGGACGGAAGTCGACCACAGTCACCTGCGGCATGGAGTATAGTAGATTGCATATTTCTCTCATTGTATTCAGGACCTGGTGAGCATTGAGGGTATGATACTGACTATGATAGTAGGACCAAATGCCCTCAGAATTGGCCCACATCTTAAACAAGGTCTCCCAGCAATGGAAGCCCTCATCGGTGTTGTCACAAGGTGGAGGTGTCTCAAAGTCCTTCAGCCGCTTTGTGGGGACGGCAACCTCATGCTCGGGATATGGTGGACGAGGCATAGGGAGACCACCTGTGAGAGAAACGCCACCAAAAGTGAATGTTGTTGAACGATGTACCTGATCGTGACAAGACGGTGGCGAGGTGGGAGGCTCTGACCCCAAATGTAGCTCAAGATTACGCTCCTCAAGGACATGAATCTCGTCGTCACATGTGTTATCCTCTATGTCCTCCTCATCCTAGGTGTTAACCTGTGATGAGGGGTGTTGAGGCCACAACGCTTTGTAGGACGTAGAATACTAAACGGATAGTGCACCTCGGGTAGATCCTCCTGGTCGTTGTTGTGAGGCCCATAAACAACCCCTCAGTAACTCTGTGATCTCCTGTAATGCATCGTTCTGCCGCTGTTGCTGCCGGTGCATCTCATCCTGTATCTGAAAAAGCTCGTCGATCATAAGTGATTGTGACTGTGGATCCATGATGCCTGAAGAGGAGGAAGAGTAGGGATGTCCTAGTGCGTTTTCCTTGTTGCAGAATGGCACCATTGTAGTGCTTCGTATGGAGCCGAATGCCAAAATGTTCCAAATAAGAAACCAACGGTATTTTGAAAGGGTTGAAACGCTGACAAGAATTGACGTTTTGATCCAAAAACTGTTGATGTCAGCATTGCTGATGATGAAATGAGCACACCTTTTTTCCGCTAGCATCTTTACGCCGACATATTTTACGTCATCGGTTTGTTTTGATCCTCTTTTCTTAGTCATGCGGACTCTACAAGACCAGAGAGGGGGATGTGACCACGTCACCCTGTGCTCGCGGCTGCGCAGGGGCTACGTAGATATGCGCAACTTTTTTGCACTGTTGCGCAACTTCTGTGCAACTGCACAAAAAGTGCTGCAACACAGCACTCCATAGCAGCAAACACTGTACGGCACCAGTACTACGTAAAACAGTAGCCACTACTACTGCTACTGCTGCTGCTGCTGCGAGCCTACGGCTACAATAGCCGCGGCCACTACTGCTACACTATTCTAGTTGCTTCCATTATTGCTGCTATTGCTCTTGCTACTATAGTAGGTGGAATGCTACTGCTACCTCTGCTCCTGCTGCTGCTGCTATTACACTACTGTTGCTGCTAGCTGCTCTCCCCGCTGCACATTTCCACTGCTTGTAATTGATGCTGCAAGCTGCTTCTCTTTTTTGCTTGGTCAATGGTGGTAGCCAAACATGGGTGCTGCTGCCACCGAGTGTTGCTATTGCCGCTTAGTGTGGCTGCTGTAGCCCGTCTCTGCCAGAGATCCTCTTGCTATGGTGGTTGCGATTGTGTGGTGATGCCGCTGCTGCTAACAATGGGACGACGTCTCTATTGCTAACGTCTTTCGTGATGGGCCCCAGGAAATGGCAGCGGCGGTGACTCGCACTGCTGCTGTCACTGCTATGTCTCTATGGCGTAGCTCAACGAGAGAGGTCTCACTGCTTTGAAACCATGAGAAACTGTTGGGAAGCTTCCTAACCTTGTTGTTGCTGACATGGAGACACTCTCCAGTCAGCAAGCGCACGAGGAAGCAAGCAGGTGTAAGAAACAACAAGGGTTTGGATAGGGAGACGTGCAAAGTCTCATAAGCTCCAATAGCTTATTAATGCAAAGAGAAATGACAACTGACAAGCACATTGCATAAATACCTACCGCGACGCACGTCATGTGAGGCAAGCTACAGTGTTACCTTGTCCTGAAATCGGCCCAAAACCAAAGGTTTTGCCAGAAATCTAGGTACAGGCATCCAAACACAACATCGTCTGAACGTAGAGATGAAGAATCTTGAGCCGGACGCTACGATTGGCTGCATGCATAGGTCTGGCATTGATCACTGGATGCATGATAAAAAACATGCAAATTGGGCTCAAGACCGAGTCCACCAAAAAAAGACTCTAGCAACTGCAAAAAAAACTGCGGAGCACCCTACCAAGGACCCGAGATGTTGTGGTAACTATGTGGCAGCTGCTGGTGAGTGGAGCCACCACCCATTAGCGCTCCGATGCCAACTGGGTCTGCATCAAGGATCTCCACGAGCATGGACATGGCTGAGTGGTCATAGTAAGCTATACAAATAGACGAGGACGACTCACATCACAACATCCCGTAGTTGGTTGTGACGACGAGAATGTGGCGCGGTAAGAGGCTGGGATTCCATATGCAACTCACAAATGCGCTCCTCAAGAATGAAAATCTCGTCCTCATTTGTGTCATCCTCCATCTCCTCTTCGTCCCAAGTGTCAATCTGTGATGAGGAGCTTTGAGGCCGCGACATTGTATAGGATGTATACTGGTGAACTGTTGGTGCAGCTCCAACAAGTCCTGGTGTCTTGTGTGAGTCCCATGAACGACCCCTTAGTAACTCCACGATCTCTTGTAGCGCGTCAGTCTGAAGTTGCTGCTGGCGGCGCATCTCATCCTGTGTCCGATGAAGCTCGTCGATCCCGATTGACTGCGACTGTAGACTCATGATGCCTGAAGAGGAGGGGTCTCCTAGCCCCTTGTCCTTGTCATGGACCACCGGCATCGGTGTTGCTGAGTATGGGTCCAAATTGCTGAGTATGGGTCCNAGTAACTCCACGATCTCTTGTAGCGCGTCAGTCTGAAGTTGCTGCTGGCGGCGCATCTCATCCTGTGTCCGATGAAGCTCGTCGATCCCGATTGACTGCGACTGTAGACTCATGATGCCTGAAGAGGAGGGGTCTCCTAGCCCCTTGTCCTTGTCATGGACCACCGGCATCGGTGTTGCTGAGTATGGGTCCAAATTGCTGAGTATGGGTCCAAACGTCAATGTTCTCAGAATGAAAAAACGTTGGCATTCTCAAGGAGATAGAACGCTGGCCACAAATGATGCTTTAGCCAAAAAATTGGCTAAGTATTGGTGCTGATGTCATCACCTACAATGATGACATCAGCATGAAGTTTGCTCAAATGAAGAAAACTTCAGAGAGATTATGCGCCAGAGGATGTTGAATGCAATGCCAGTGGTTTTGTGTAAAAAACCTTAAAAAAGTAAAATATGTCACCGTTTTCTTTCCAGCCCAAAATCCGGAAAAAATCTGGATCTGAGATCATTGCTTTATTTCCTGGAGCCTGCAGGGCACAAAATGAGACAAGATTGGATGCAATGGATATGTTTCTGGAAGAGATTTCTAACGAGCCCTTCCATGCCAAAAACAATGGTCATATGGGGCAGTAACACTCTCACGTCTTGGGGGGGGGTGTGGTAGGTGGGACCTGGATGAAGCTTCCTGGAACGTTCACAGACCCCTTTCTCAACGACACGTGTCCCAGCTGCTGCTGGAGAGGGTTGGAAAACCCTTGGCTGCCCCATGGTGGTGGCATGGTGATGTGGTTGCAAGGGTGTCTTCGTTGTTGCAATCTGTTGCGGCGGGTCACCGTGGCTTGGTGGGTCCTCCCAGGACCGTGGCTTTAGCCATGACTCTCACTCTTGCTGCCACTATTGCGTCTCTGCTACGTAGCTCAGTGAGGGATGTATCGCTGCTCTGACACCATGAGAAAACACTTGGATGCTTCCTAGCCTTGCTGTTGCTAACGTGGCAATAGTTGAGTCAGGTGGTGCACGAGCAAGCAAGCAGGTGCAAGAAACAGCGAGAGTTTGGCTAAGGAGACACGCAAATTCTCATAATCTCCAATAGCTTAGTAATGCAGAGATCAATTACAAGTAACAAGCACACAAAACAAAAACCTACCGTGGTGCATAATGGGTGCATTTATGATTAATCACCCCTAAAATTGCTCTCTTCATACAATGTACATGTTTGACTAAAGCCTTTGGAAGTTTCACATAACATTCATAGAAGACACGTCAGAATTTAGATTTCTACATCTGTTCACACGTATGATAATGTATTTGTATGCGTTAACACGTGATTTTTCTCGGATGTTTTGTAGTAAAAATTGTAAATGTTAATAAAAGCCATGTTTAGTTCTCTACCACTCCATTTACAGTTTGTTGACAAAGATGTACATTTGTACTGACCTTGAAAGTGACTCTATTCTAATTAATAACAATGCTTTGTTCCGGATTTGGAACTCGGCGGAATGAAAATTCATCCATTGTTACGCTCCAGGAGTTTTGCTTTTTTTTTGCTTGCCCGGGCTCTTGCTGGCCCCCGTGGTAGCGCGACCCAGTATGTTCCCTTGTATCATAGGGGGAATTTCATACCCTTCACTCACAAACCTATAACTCTTGATCAAACCCATACTGGAATGACACCTAGGGTTGTGGTTTTTTTTTTTTGCTTGTCCGGGCTCCCTTCCATTGCATGGGGGGTTCTCGTTACCCCCACTCACAGGACTCGCAAAATGTCAACTCGCTTCGCAGATCGTCGATCGTTGTACATCGGCAGTCAGGATGTTTAGTTTGCAAATTAACTCTCAATACATTAGTAAATGCAATTGTTTTTTCTCCACTTGAAAAGGATACATGGACCAGCTATGCTCTGCTAGTACACTCTAGCATTTTAGGGGGGAGGGGCATCCGGATCTCATGCTTACCCCCCCCCCCCCTTTTCCAAAACTGAAATTGTATTGGGATAGTGTATGTGGTCCGTGCATCTTATGGACATGTGAAAGTGTATGGACATGTACACTAGTGTATATGATACACTAGTGTACATAACTATTTTCTATATGATATACACACCAACTAAATTTTCCCAATACATTCGACGGTTTGGGGGGGATCAAGACTTCGTATAGTCTGATCTCCTCAGCTTTTGACTTTGTCTATCTGTCGACGATCGTTGATTTTCAATCGTCGATCTTCAATTGGCCATCGTCAACCTTCGCCTACAAGTAGATGATCGTGATCCTTGATCTTCGATCGTCGATCATCATAGGTCGGAGGTTGACGAGCGGAGGTATGTTTGTGTATTGTATTTCCTTTCCATCACATAAGAATAATACACTTCCCAGCTACACTTCCCTAATGCACTCTACCCTTTGGTGGGGGGGGGGGACATCTGATACCCCCCCCCCCCCTTTCCAAAACTGAAATTGTATTGGGATAGTGTATGTGGTCCGTGCATCTTGTGGACATGTGAAAGTGTATGGACATGTACACTAGTGTATATGATACACTAGTGTACATAACTATTTTCTGTATGATATACACACCAACTAAATTATCCCAATACATTCGACGGTTTGGGGGGGATCAAGACTTCGTATAGTCTGATCTCCTCACCTTTTGACTTTGTCTATCTGTCGACGATCGTTGATTTTCAATCGTCGATCTTCAATTGGCCATCGTCAACCTTCGCCTACCAGTAGATGATCGTGATCCTTGATCTTCGATCGTCGATCATCATAGGTCGGAGGTTGACGAGCGGAGGTATGTTTGTGTATTGTTTTTCCTTTCCATCACATAAGAATAATACACTTCCCAGCTACACTTCCCTAATACACTCTACCCTTTGGTGGGGGGGGGACATCTGATACCCCCCCCCCCCNATGTATGTATGTATGTATGTATGTATGTATATATGTATGTATGTATGTATGTATGTATGTATGTATGTACGTAGGTAGGTAGGGAGCTATGTAGGTAGGTAGCTATGTAGGTAGGTAGCTATGTAGATAGGTAGGTAGGTAGGTTGGTAGGTACGTTGGTAGGTAGGTAGATTGGTAGGTAGGTAGGTAGGTAGGTAGGTAGGTAGGTAGGTAGGTAGGTAGGTAGGTAGGCATGCATGCATGCATGCATGCATGCATGTATGTATGTATGTATGTATGTATGTATGTATGTATGTATGTATGTATGTATGTATGTATGTATGTATGTATGTATGTATGTATGTTTGTATGTATGTATGTATGTATGTATGTATGTATGTATGTATGNGGGGGGGGGGGACATCCGTAATCCATGCTGCCCCCTCCCCCCAGATGCTACAGTGTATTGGGATAGTGTACATAGTCCGTGTATCTCATGGAAATGCAAAATAAACACTAGTTTACATCATACCCTAGTGTACAGAAATAGTTGTTGTTCCATACATGCACTTGCTACACTGCTCCAATGCACTTGACCGCTTGGGGGGTGGGGGGTGGGACGAGTTTTGAAGTAAGTACTGGCCAAAACATGATTGACAAAATGCAGGATTACGCTCGACAAGAAGGTTGTTTCCGTTCAAATTCCAGAAATCATAAAGTAAACATCAGCTTTACAAAACAGTCCATTCAAAACATTTGAAGACATATGTACGTCTCTTGCATGTTTCACTCAGAATTCCATATATATATATACATATATATATATGTATATATATACATACATAAATATACATGTATGTATGTATGTGTGTGTGTATGTATGTATGTATGTATGTATGTATGTATGTATGTATGTATGTATGTATGTATGTATGTATGTATGTATGTATGTATGTATGTATGTATGTGTGTGTGT
>SZWC01002948.1:82731-97155 GCA_023375785.1 Penium margaritaceum | reverse complement strand
GCATGCATGCATGCATGCATGTATGTATGTATGTATGTATGTATGTATGTATATATGTATGTATGTATGTATGTATGTATGTAGGTATGTATGTATGTATGTATGTATGTATGTATGTGTTTCCCGATAAATGATTTTGCCAAATTCCCAATGCACATGTATCGTGTACATGTTTTTTCCACGTGAACAGAAGATGACTACCTATTAATACAACTTCATGGAAACTGCTCAATTCTACATACCTGATACACTGAATATGCCGTGAATAGAATGGGCATGATTAACTATACCTCTGCGGGTGACGCACACGGCAGTGTCAGTTTGTCATAAAACTGGTCCAAAACCATTGTATTGGCCGTAATGTTACATAGAGGCATCCAAACGCAACACCGTCTCAACCTAGAGATGCAGAATCTTGAGACGGGCGCTACGAGTTATCACACAGACAGGTCCGGCATCAATCAGTGGAGACAAAACACAAAACATGCAAATCGGGCTCAAGACCTAGCCTCCCGAGAAAAATCTAGCAACTGTAGAAAAACCACGGAGCACCCCAGCAAGCACCCGAGATGCCGTGGAAGGTGTCTGGAAGCTGTGGGTGGGTGGAGCCACCATCCGTTGGTGCTTAGGCACCAGCTGGGTCCGCATCAAGATCTGCACGGGCATGGACAGGGTCGAGTGGTCATAGTAAGCTGTACAAACAGACAAGGATGTCTCATATCACAACAGAATCAATGTTTGCGCATTCTCCACGACTTTGCACTCTACTTCAACCATGGCTCTTCGACCCTGTCTTTCCTTATTGCTTCTCGTAATACACCTTACCACCCACACTTGGGCCATTTTCTTAGTGGTTATGTATTTCAATTTTTTCTAAGATTGACTAGGGCTCTTCTTTCCGTGTCTGCTTCTCCTTTTGGATTGTCATTTGGACAACTGAGATGCTCATAAGGTTCCCAAGACCGTTCTGGATGCTGTTTTTAACTTGCTAGGTATTGTTTTGTTTTCTTTTTTCCGCCAGCGTGGAGGGTGCATTGTGCAGGTACACGCTCCAAGGATCAGGTATCTCTCCTGATATTCTGTCTCCAACTCTTACATTGTTTCAAGGGTTTTTTCACCGTCTCACGGCATTTTCAAATGCCATTTATCACAGTGTGTGTTATGCATTGTTCACTATCACACAGAATGTTGTTAAGGGAGTTATTCCAATCCCTCATGCATGTGGCACAGACAGCAGCAACTTCCTTGTTGTTCTTGTGTTGGACATGAGCAACAATGTACGTGCCAATTGGGACACTATCGCCACAAAGATAATGTCTGTGCTATGAAGCTTCCATGCACTTTCCAAAGAGATGTCTCAGACAGAAACCTACCCAATTGAGACCGAACAGAAATATCTGGTACCTCTTCCCTCATTCATGAATGTGGAGCATGAGTTTGTGGTCAAAATGGGACAGACAAGAGGGAAAACGGAGGTATGTGTCAAATGATAGAGTGAGAAAAAGCAAGTGAGAGATACTACAGGGTGGAGCTAGCTAACTGAGTCCACCCATTGGCCGGCGAGATGGAGCTCTTTGGTGCTCACCCAAAATGCGAGGGCATAATGCCTTGCGTAGCTCACATGTACGAGTTTTGGTCCTAAACTACGCCAGTCCAAACGAACACAAGTTCACATATAGAACCAAGCTAGGTCACCAAGACATAGCAGTTCAAGCATGAACAAGGACAAAACTAGATCATTTTGAGACAAGAAAAGGACCACATCTTCTTGCTGGTAGACGGGTCTGGGGCGATTCTGTTAGGAGGGAAGCAAGTGCGTGTGGAGCAGGCNTGTATGTATGTGTTTCCCGATAAATGATTTTGCCAAATTCCCAATGCACATGTATCGTGTACATGTTTTTTCCACGTGAACAGAAGATGACTACCTATTAATACAACTTCATGGAAACTGCTCAATTCTACATACCTGATACACTGAATATGCCGTGTATAGAATGGGCATGATTAACTATACCTCTGCGGGTGACGCACACGGCAGTGTCAGTTTGTCCTAAAACTGGTCCAAAACCATTGTATTGGCCGTAATGTTACATAGAGGCATCCAAACGCAACACCGTCTGAACCTAGAGATGCAGAATCTTGAGACGGGCGCTACGAGTTATCACACAGACAGGTCCGGCATCAATCAGTGGAGACACAACATAAAACATGCAAATCGGGCTCAAGACCTAGCCTCCCGAGAAAAATCTAGCAACTGTAGAAAAACCACGGAGCACCCCAGCAAGCACCCGAGATGCCGTGGAAGGTGTCTGGCAGCTGTGGGTGGGTGGAGCCACCATCCGTTGGTGCTTCGGCACCAGCTGGGTCCGCATCAAGATCTGCACGGGCATGGACAGGGTCGAGTGGTCATAGTAAGCTGTACAAACAGACAAGGATGTCTCATATCACAACAGAATCAATGTTTGCGCGTTCTCCACGACTTTGCACTCTACTTCAACCATGGCTCTTCGACCCTGTCTTTCCTTATTGCTTCTCGTAATACACCTTACCACCCACACTCGGGCCATTTTCTTAGTGGTTATGTATTTCATTTTTTCTAAGATTGACTAGGGCTCTTCTTTCCGTGTCTGCTTCTCCTTTTGGATTGTCATTTGGACAACTGAGATGCTCATAAGGTTCCCAAGACCGTTCTGGATGCTGTTTTTAACTTGCTAGGTATTGTTTTGTTTTCTTTTTTCCGCCAGCGTGGAGGGTGCATTGTGCAGGTACACGCTCCAAGGATCAGGTATCTCTCCTGATATTCTGTCTCCAACTCTTACATTATTTCAAGGGTTTTTTCACCGTCTCACGGCATTTTCAAATGCCATTTATCACAGTGTGTGTTATGCATTGTTCACTATCACACAGAATGTTGTTAAGGGAGTTATTCCAATCCCTCATGCATGTGGCACAGACAGCAGCAACTTCCTTGTTGTTCTTGTGTTGGACATGAGCGACAATGTACGTGCCAATTGGGACACTATCGCCACAAAAATAATGTCTGTGCTATGAAGCTTCCATGCACTTTCCAAAGAGATGTATCAGACAGAAACCTACCCAATTGAGACCGAACAGAAATATCTGGTACCTCTTCCCTCATTCATGAATGTGGAGCATGAGTTTGTGGTCAAAATGGGACAGACAAGAGGGAAAAAGGAGGTATGTGTCAAATGTTAGAGTGAGAAAAAGCAAGTGAGAGATACTACAGGGTGGAGCTAGCTAACCGAGTCCACCCATTGGCCGGCGAGATGGAGCTCTTTGGTGCTCACCCAAAATGCGAGGGCATAATGCCTCGCGTAGCTCACATGTACGAGTTTTGGTCCTAAACTACGCCAGTCCAAACGAACACAAGTTCACATATAGAACCAAGCTAGGTCACCAAGACATAGCAGTTCAAGCATGAACAAGGACAAAACTAGATCATTTTGAGACAAGAAAAGGACCACATCTTCTTGCTGGTAGACGGGTCTGGGGTGATGCTGTTAGGAGGGAAGCAAGTGCGTGTGGAGCAGGCGGAAGTGTTGCCGNCCCCCCCCCCCCCCCCCCCCCTCCCCCTTCCATACCCTCCACCTCATCAGGAGTCTGCATGGCAGTGGATGTGAGCAAAGAGGTCACAGTAAGCTATGTACACAATATCACTTCTCCATGACTACATGGAAAACCAGTCCATGGATGTAACAGCACTGATGCGAGCAATGACACAAGGACAACGATGGTAAATGACAACAGATGCAGCTTAAGGGCAGAGGTCAGTCCACAGAACATGCAGGGTGCAATCTCACCTCAATCCACCAGATCTCAAACGTAGTGGTACTCGATGTTGATGTGCCTTGTGCGTGCATGGAACACACCAGATTTCTCCGGGATGATCTTTACGCTCTCATTGTCGCACCGAAGCACAGCAGGGGACATAGACTGATGTAGCTCATACAACAGGCACACACTCTTGGTCCCGCAAGCGCCCAGAGCTACGTACTCCGATTTCTTAGTACTGCGAGTGATGCAGCCCTGCTTGCCACTACTCCATGAAACGGCACTTCCTCCAATGAGGAAGATTTAGCCTGTGCGACTCTTGCCGTCCAGTCTCCATGCCCAATCAACTTCCGTATATCTGTTGGGGACCACCAAGGCCTGTCCTCGGTAGTGAAGGCCAATGCGGGCGGTTAACACAATGAACCGCATGCACCAGATGATAGCCTCAAGAACCAGCCTGCTTGGTGCTTGTGAGAACTGCGCAAGCAGGTTGATAGTGAAGGCGATGTCCGGCCGTGTCGTTGTGGCCAAGTGCATGAGCGAGCCAATGACTCACAGGTAGAGGGTCACGTAGACTAGCTCCTCTACCTTTGCTGGATCGTTGACCTTCAGAGCGTCCTGTCCTTTGGAGGTGATCGGGGTTGACGTCGTGTGCACGTTGCTAAGCAGCTCGATGGAACGCTCTCCCAGAGTGAGAGTGTACTGCTCTTGATGGACCAGGAGTGTCCGGCGAGCATGATCATGCACAATCTACATGACCAAAAACATTGCGGCCTCTCTCAGGTCTTTCATTTTTTTTGTCGACTGTAGCACATCCTTGGCTGCTTCGACGGACTTCACATCGGGAAATGCGATCAGAAATTCGTTGTCACAAAACAGGACAGCTAAAAAGGGTGCAGGAGTCTGGGAGAGAAAAAGTGATGGGTCCGCTGCACTATGGACATAGCCGGCTCGAAGGAGCGTGCTGGTGATCTCTTTGTTCCAGCATCAAGGAGACTACTTCAGGTTGTACAGCGCCTTTCACAGCTGGTATACACGGCCACTGCCATCCTTGAACCCTGGAGAATGGATCATGTAATCCTCTTCATCCAGATTTCCATGTAGGAACGTATTGTTGACGTCCATCTGGTAGAGTTCCCTGTCGTGCTGGGCCACGTGAAACAGCAGGCCCAAGGCCATGGTCGTGTATACAACTTGTGCAAAGGTCTCAGTGAAGTCAATCCCTTCTAACTAAGAGAATCTCTTTGCAATCACTCATGCTTCATAGCGGTCGACTGAGCTGTCCGTCTTCAACTTCTTCCGTAAGACCCACTTGGCCTGAACGGCCTTCCATCCACATGGCAGGTCTACAAGCTCGTAAACCCCATGTTCATCGATGGCCGCCAGCTCAGCCTCACACGCTGCGCGCCAGAGTGTCGCATCGCACCCAGCCAGAGCCTGACGCAGTGTGTTGGGTTCTGGTGTCACACCCACCACACTATTGTCTGGGGCTGCAGCAACTCCACGGTGCATGGCCAAGGCATAGGCCACAGACAGAGGGCCAACAATAATGGTCAATTCTGCAAATTCTGTCGCAATTCAACGTTCCTGAGCAAGGAGCGCAAGACATGTATCACTACCTGGGTGGACTTATGTGATTCCCTGCGCACTGAGGCCTAAGGTCCTCATGCTAGGGTCCCCACTACCCACGCTACGAGTAGGACGTGGGCAGAGACGCCCGCCCTCACCTCATCGGTAGGGCTCTGGTGGCAGTGAAGCTGGGACAGGCGGTGGACACGCATCAGACACCGACAAGACTGGCGACGTATTAGATGGTGCCAGTGCATCAGTAGGGAATACAAAGGATGGGGAAGACACATGCAACTCGACTGGCACCGTAGACAAAGCATGTGAAATAGACGATGCAGGCGACACAAGTGACTCTGCCGTTGACGCAAGTGCGGATGACGCGGGCGGCACTGATGATGCAACAGGTGACGCACACACCAGTAATGCAGGAGGGACTGGCGACACGGTAGACGCAGGCGAGAAAGGCGACGTAGACAATGCAGGTGGTGTGGACGACGCAAGCCAGCCAACTGGTGGGTGGGATGGACAAGTAGCTCTTAGGGTGACCAGGACAGCATCATCGGTCAGCCCACCCTCCCATGCGCAAGGGATTGTACCACATCCAAGAGATTGCAACTACAGGGTGCCACAGGAGGACATGTTACAAAAGGAGATACACTCCAAGAACAGAGTGTCCCTATACTCGAGAATGCACCGCGCGTCTGCGCATCTGTACGTTTGTAATCTTGAAACTACGTCTGCGCAGACGCGACTGGGGGGTGAGAACTTGGATCCCTCATGTTCTTGTGTGAACCAAACACAAGCAAGAGATCCCCATACATGCGTGAGCCAGAGGTCGGAACGACGTCCATACCACAGTTGGTATAGGGTGTGTTTGTTTGGAAGGGGGTCATGAGGGATCCGGTTCCAGGCCCATGTCATATAGGCCATGTCGTCAAAGGCAAATGCTTCTGGCATGNTCTGCGCAGACGCGACTGGGGGGTGAGAACTTGGATCCCTCATGTTCTTGTGTGAACCAAACACAAGCAAGAGATCCCCATACATGCGTGAGCCAGAGGTCGGAACGACGTCCATACCACAGTTGGTATAGGGTGTGTTTGTTTGGAAGGGGGTCATGAGGGATCCGGTTCCAGGCCCATGTCATATAGGCCATGTCGTCAAAGGCAAATGCTTCTGGCATGCCGCTGTCCACCCGCATTGAGCAAACTGCATCCTCCATGGTATGGTTCCAACGCTCAGACATGCCATTCTGCTGGGGCGTGGCGAGGGCCAAGAGGTTGTGAAACACTCCCACTTTGAAAAAGTACCGGTCCAGGTCCCCCATGAACTCACCATCCCGATCAGAGCAGATTTTTTGGAGGGTATGGCCGGACTGACGTTCAGCCATAACAAGCCACGTGTGCACAGCAAGCACAACATTGCTTTTCAGGTACAAACTAAAGATCCACCGCATGTGGATGAATTCGTCTGTGATCATGAGTACATATTGTCTTTTGTCATCCAAGAATTCTAGAGGGAGGGGTCCCAGGAGATCAGAGTCCACGAACTGGAGGGATTTTAGAGCCCGTGAATTAAACAAAGGATATGTGTCATGGTGCATCTTGCCTTGGGTGCATTATAGGCAATCGGTTTTTGACGGTACCTCAAAGGACGCTGCGTCAAGACCAAGCGTGGGTAATGTGCGAATTAGGAAATCAAAAAAATCCAAGTGGACATGGCACAAGTTTCTGTGAAGTACACGATGGTGCTCAGGCAATAGCGTGTCCATCAAACAATTGTAGAATGGGAGATGTAGTGATGGGGATGGGCATGGGATTGTCAGAGGCGTGGTAAAAGTCCCCAACTACCTTGTCACGGAGCACTAATTCAGTCAAGCACATACAGAGACAGTGGCATCCTCACCTATGAATGCAACATCGAAACCCTTCTGTGTATAAGCATGTCCAGATCGTAGGCTCGGTTCTAGATGAAGTACATACAACACACTTGAGATGAAAAACGGCCCTAAAATCCAATGGAATTACACCACATCCTCACCCTCAATAGGAACCTCATGCCCAGTAGCCATACGCACATACTGCACGGAGCCAACAGGACCAAGCACAACAAAATCACAATGCCGATATGTCATGTGGCATGTGACACCCGGATCTAAGATTCAAGTGGAATCCGTCACACACTCTGGCGAAGTGACTGAACAAATGCCTATAGTGCCGGCGGTGGACAAAGGTTGCTCAACAGACAACTGCTAAGCTACGAAGGCGACAATTGCTTGTGACTCATCAAGCCACGACAGGTTGTCGTGACTTGTGTAGACAAGAGTGAATAAAGTGGACAAACTAGTATCATCACGTGCAACCAACGACTGCACATACTCAACAACGCACTGTACCCCACCGCAACCATCCCAATTGCACATCACAGACTCAACAGGCCCAACAGTGGGATCCCTTGGCTGAGTCAATGCATTCGCACTTCCCTGAGTGGTGAGCTGTAGGAGCTGGCATGGCTTGACGACATCGCGGACCTACATTGCAAGGTGTTGCTCCAAAGGTCACAGGTCCTTGGTAACGTCTGTGATTGCATCAACTTTTCATGGAGGGTGTGAGACAGTCGCTACTGTGGAGCGTGTGGAGGTGCACTCCCACAACTCTATCTCTTGTTGCAGACCTTGTTCAATCTTCGTCCAGTTATTGGGAAGCTTGCGCTCCGTATAGCAGTGCGCTCCACCGCAGTTGTAGCATTCCCACAGTCAACCCCGAGTTGGCTTTGGAGGCTCCTGTTCCTTGCCATCCTTGCCACCCCTCCTGTTGCTCCTTCCCTTCTTCTCTTGAACTGCCGTTGCTATGCCATTTGTTACTACGGTTGCTGCCATCGACTACGAAGAGTAACGAGAGGAGGGGGGAGGGGGAAGTTACGTGCTGCCTGGACTGCTTTGATGGTTGCGGATGACGCAACATGGCGGGCATCATTCACTACTCCAACTCCTGCCACATGTAGAAAGTGCTCAGTGGCCCATGACAGTAGCAAACCTCTGTCCGCCATCTCTTGGAGACTTTTCAGGCTGCATTTGTCGAAAGACTTGGCGTACTTGTGCCCAACACCGATCCTAATGGTGCTGAACGCCATGATTTGACCCTGCCCATTCTTCCCCAGGAACCTGTACAGCTGCATTGTCTACCGCCAATAGTCCACCATTGTCTCGTATGTACCCTGGCACAGGGAGTTGAAGTCCAAGACGTAATTTTACATTGATTCCATGATCGCAACTTTAAGAAAGTGCTTACCAGCTTCCACGCTCATTGCGAGTCAGCACAAGCGCCTGTACAGGGACCACCAAGATAGGGTTCAAAGTCAAGGGTGTACTCCTCCGGGACAGCCTTGAGGAGACCGTAGGTGGCAGGAGCGGTGGTTGTTGTCTGCTTGGGGTCTATTGTCTGGTATTGGCTAGTGTAGTATGGGTGCACCCCCTCGTTGACTGCCCAACTCCCAGATGGTGTAGCTATCCTCCTGCCGGTAGGCGGGGAAGTCGGTCTCAAACCACTTGGGAGGCTTTGCCGTCGGCAGAGCTGCCAGGACAGCTTGCTAGGATGACCAAGGCGGGAGATTTTTCCTCAGCCCCAAGCTCGTACAGAGCATCTGGTCCTCTAAGGAAGCTAGGTCTGGAATTTCCCTAGGAATGTCTCTTGGGCCTGCTTCGCCGCTTGGTACTGCTTTGCATGCTGAACGAGTCTGACGCCATTCTTCCAACTGTATGAGGCTCAGGAGTAGCATGCCTTCCTCATCACTAGCGTCGGAGTCCAAATCTGGAAGGTCATCGGACAGCTTAGCATCAAATGCTTCTAAAGTTGCATCAATGTCAGCTGCAACTGCACTCTCAACTGTCATCTTGCCCTTGCACACTACATCACGGAGCAGCTTTTGCTGACGCTCCTGCTCTTGCTGCTACTGCTACTGCTGCTCCTGCTGTTGTGGCTGGACTGCGTCCCAAAAAAACTTGAACAGATCAGCCATATGCTCGGCCTTCTATTCAGCCTGCTGAGCCTGTTGCTTGCGCAGCTCGTGTAGGCCACGTGCCAGCGAGCTAGAGCTAGACAGGAATTCGTCCCACGTCATGCCTGATGTGCCGCCGACCATACCATAGGCGGCAACGGCAGCATCTATAGTGGAGCTGGCACTACCGACTCCAACGGGTGCATCCTTGGGCATGACGTGTGTTGCTGCCGCAGACACTGTCATTTGGTAGCAGACGCTGCCAAAAAAATTGGGTAGCATTTATCCTGTCCTAGTGGACGTGGAATCTGTGTCCAGGCCTTTCTAGCTTGAGAGCCATCAATGGACACCCCCACGCTGCCAAAGATGAATTTGGCAGCATTTCCCTCGCCCTAGTGGACGTGGGAAATCTGGGAGAGGCCATGAGGTTGTTTGTGGGTACCTAAACCACCTCCACCCAACCTAGGAGCAAAGGGGAGCACAGCCTAAAAGGGGGAGGGGAATGCCAGAAGAGATCTGACGTTAGAGTGTTGCTCTGACTGCTGCTGTTGCTACCACTCCTTTAACTGCTGCTGCTGCTGCTTCTACCGTCGTCGCGCTCAACAACAATGGTCTCAAGCCACGTCAGCATAGCCTGCTGCGCACGTTGCTGCTCGTGCTACCAAAGCTGCCGCTGCTGCTAACGTGGTGGTGGGTCCTCCTAGGACCTGTCACTGCTGCTGCATGGTAGTGGCTCCTGCCATTGTGGCTGGCTACTACTGCATCCCACAACCGCAACCCCGCTGTAGCTGTTGCCTGCAGCTACAACCGTCGCCTGCAGTTCCCGCCCCTGGTTGCACGTCGCCACCGTTGTAGCTCCTGCTCTACGCAGCTGACGCAACTACTATGGCTGAGAAGCCGTAGTTGCGGCTGGTTTCCGCTGCTATAGCTGCTAGTTGCTGCTGCTGTCCGCTGCCGCACATTGCCGCTGCTACAGCTGCTGCTCCGCATAGCTGCCACCACTACTGAAGCTGAGCAACCATCATTGCGGTTGAGCAGCCGTCGCTGTAGCTATTGAGTTAATTAGGGCTTGTAGGCCCATGCAAACACGAACATGAGCGCTATGTGTGAGTGCTTAGCAAAAGGGCAATAATTTGGCTAAGTTTGGAATGCAGAACATGAAAGAACAAGGAGACATTACAAATGAGCCCCCAGCGCGCTTATGTAGGGGTGCCGGTAGCTAGCTGCACCAGGCCCCGTCACCCCCGTTGAGCCCAAACGGATCAGCGGGGAGAGTACACTGTACACACCACGTGAACAACAAATGAGGTCTCATCAATGTACCAGAATAGCTCTCCAAGTGCTCGGGTTTCGACCACTGAGAACATGAACAGTGCTAGAAACACTCATAACTAGCGTCCACACATCGCACACAGCTTTCCAAATATCAGAAGCACTACTACAGTCATCGGGTCTCCTCCTCGCACCGGTACAGTCCACCGAATACGCAGGTCTCAACCCACCAAGAAAAATCTCCTAGCTCCTGACAAGCCTACAGGGCTGCTGGAACGCATCGACCGCTTCTCGCAGGCTCTGTCGTAGATGCTAAAGAACTCTCTTGACACTCCAGAGGCCCGTTGTATCGTCATACTCTCCTCTACCCTGTACCACCAACGTGGGGTATATGGGTAATCCATCGGCGTCGGTCGTGACGGGTGGAAGCCACACAAACCAACACTCCCCCTGCCTGACATGGCTGTCAATGCAAGAACAAGTGAGTCAAGGCACGAAACAACAGCGTATGCAAAACCACGGTCTACACCAGTAAACGACACACACACACACACACACACACACACACACACACACACACACACACACACACACACACACTTTTGCTGCCCATCCAAGTACAAAGGCTAGGCCCGATGTCCCTCTCGAGCAGAATAAAGATCAAAAGGTCTCCTAATGACACGGGAACATCCTACCAAGTGTTCGGGTCTCGACCATCCAAGGAGTCATGCACATCATACACAAGTCAGAAAACAAGAGGGTCTCTTCGCAACACTGGCAGTACCAGTGCGCGGGTCTTGACCGCTACGAGAAATCCAACAGGTGTCCATATGCCGGCCTCAATAGCATCACCAACCAACACACAGGATCATAAGGGGATCTCCTTGTAACACAGGTGTATCTCACCACGTGTCCGGGTCTCGACCACCATGAGCAATCCAGCTTGCATGCACATGCCACACACAGTATGGCCACACACCAAGACACACGATCACATGGTCTCCTCGCAACACTGGTACAACCCACCAAGTGTCCGGGTCTGGACCAATAGAGTACTACCATCCACATGTAGCTGTGTAGGCACGTACATGAGCCACACACCAATTGTTGTAGTATGCTCATAGTAGAGCATGGACCCCTCACCATGCATCTCCAATGATGTCGTATCAGGTCGATGTTCACACAACATTCCCCCTCGATAGATGTACCTAGCGTTGATTTCCTTGATGGAGATGCTGATACCTTAGGTGAACGGATCCTCGGTGATAAACTATGTGGTATCTCCATCAAGTAGAGATAGCTCCCCTTGTCACATACGACTCTGCTCCCACCCTCAAAGACAAAGTGGTGTCTCCGGCTACGACTCCTCACGTCGCCCTTGCATTCCTTAGAGTGTACCAATCCTCATGTGACCACCAAAGATCCTAATTCACAGTCTCTCCTCTCTCCGCTCTACCGCAATGCATCTATGTACGACGGAGGAAAGGGACTAGGCGAGCAGCACGCATGCATGGATGAAGTGGTAGAGCTGGCCTCCGAGGCGGGATAGAGCAACCTGAAGCACAGGGGTGTACTGCCACAAGAGGAAAAGCGCATGAACAACGAGCCGGACCACCATACATGGACAAGGATGAAAATAGAACAGCTTAAGCAGGTGGATGAAGGTGCATCATGGCACCAGGAGTACAAAGAGGAGCGATGATGGAGTTGACAAGAACAAGAATGGCAGAAACTGAAGGCATGCTCACCTCTCCTGTGGTAGTGTCTCCATCAGACGTCATACTCGGAGTTGGTACAGGATTCTCCCCGAGTATGGGTATGCAAGATCCTAATAGTGGAAAGCTCATGTGGATAGTAGTGGTGCTCTCCTGCTCTGACAGTCGCTCTCGCGCTATCATCACCTCTCGTTGGAGCATCTTTACATGCTCCTGTAAGTCAGCGTAATCTACCTCGGACATGTGGAGGTTATCCATATCTGCCTCGCATAGGAACAACTTTGTCTCACTGGATAATGCACACGTAGACTACAAAACTCCCAAGTACAACTCCATTTGCATCTTGGTTGCTAAAGACGATGGATCCGTTGCTGTTACATCCTCCTAAGGGTCAACCAAACTCGCAATATGCTGAGATGTTGGACAATGGGACGCAGATGAAGGTGTTCCATCCCGACCAC
Organism: Penium margaritaceum; assembly: GCA_023375785.1. Taxonomy (NCBI): domain Eukaryota; kingdom Viridiplantae; phylum Streptophyta; class Zygnematophyceae; order Desmidiales; family Peniaceae; genus Penium; species Penium margaritaceum. The sequence goes on along the minus strand of SZWC01002948.1, from coordinate 84,353 downwards.
AACTCGTGTCTGTTAGACGAGGAGGGATGAGTGGTCGCGTGCTAAGAGAGAAGGAGAAGGTGGAGTTGTCAGAGTCCGTGGAGCATGTGGAAATGACATCTGTGCAGGTACTGTCACTCTCAACATCGATGTGATCAACAAGGTCACCAACAGATGAACACTCAAGGGCAGATCTCAACTCCTACTGACAAGGTGACTCCATCCGCATTGTCTTATCTATTGCACTGCCCCCAACTGTCGGCGTAGTGGACAAAGCTGTGCAGGATTCCTGCTAGATGACTTATCCAATGCCAGTCAAGGCAATGAGCAAGCGTAGCTGGCGCTCACGTATCGTCTTGTCAGGAAGACTAGTCGTTGTCACCGGCACAATGATAGAGTAAGGATCATCACCTGAGTATGCCATGTGTGACGCTCCTCCTCTATGTGTACGGGAACCCATAGACTCTAGGAATATGGGCGACTCTTGATGCTGAAGCTGGTCCTCAGGTAGCGTCCATGACAAGGTCGAGCCTGCCGTGTCTGTTATAGCACATATCCCACTGACATCTTTTAGTAATGTTGCTCTCAAGAATGCCTCAACCACTAAAAGATGAGCCGGTCCACTCTGCTCATGCAATGCGACCACTGCCGGGCTGGTGTGAGCCTCGTGCACAAACGCCCCCAGGAGTCTGTAAGGGGCATCCCGAACCTTTGGGGACTCCTGTGCCACCGCCGAGCCACCACCGGATGGAGTCGCAAGTGGCACCTCCCCGGGACGTGGGGCGTGAACTCCTCCTGATCCAACCTGCTAATGCACAACGTCCGACTCTTGTCCCAGCATGGACGTCGACCTCGATGATACACGTCTCCTGCATTGCAACCTCCGCCGGGCTAGTGTGAGCCTGCTGCACAAACTCCCCCAAAATTCCGGTAGAGGCATCCCAATCCGTACGAGACTCTTGTACCACCGCCGGGCTGCCACTGGTCAGAGCCACGAGTGGCACAGCCTAGGGACGCCGGGCCTACACTCCTCCTGATGCAACTTGCTGCTGCGGAGGATTTGGATCCAGCCCGGACGTGGAAGTCGCGATTGATGACACGCAAGTCTCCACCATGAACGCCATGTCGGGATCAGACTCCACATAATGTACTGCCATCATATCATCTGCATCTGCCTAAGCTGACGCTGGGGCACCACAATACGGCAGGGGTGCAGATCCTTTCGATGCAGTCGCAATAGGTAGTTCGCGGTACCACACTCCCCCTCGACAGGTACAGTAACGGTCGCCGAAGAGATGGACCATCTGTCAAGACTAGCGCAAGCACGAAGTGTGGAGAGCGGAAGCCAACGCCGCATGCACACACAACTGGAGCGACTATATGAAGACATGTCATCTCTAGGAGGCATCATGGTAGTAAAAGAGTGGATGATCAAAAGGATGGTTGTAGCTTGGGAAAGGCCGGCAGGTGGAGCTAGAGGTAGACCATCAGATGAGAAAGGAGGAGAAGAGAAAGGAAATGAGATCAAGGAGGTTGTCCATGAACTAGTAGCTGAAGCATGCTCGGTAACGACGAGGTCACAAAGCTACTACACCATCCGCCTCAGGTCATGGATCTCAGCAAACATGGTTGCCAGAGGTCCA
>SZWC01002948.1:61575-74218 GCA_023375785.1 Penium margaritaceum | reverse complement strand
TAAGGCCAGATTGTGTAATTAGAATGAGGAATGAGCCTGGTACATATAGTCCTAGGCCTGGCTTCTAAGGTGTGTGGGTAGTGACACTTTTGGGGTGGTCACTCCACACCACCTCACCAATCCGCCAATTGGCGCATCCACTGACCGCCAAGTGGCGCACTCTCCTCATGCATGGAGAAATGTCTAAGAAACTTCCCCTGTGCTAGAAGGTCAAGAAACCTCCTGCGCACATCAAGGCTCGATCGCAGGACCTGTTGTCCCCTAAGTCCAACATGCTATCCGTTGCGCTATACTTCTGGTGTCTCGCTTGGACTTGCACCACGAACAAGGTTTGGGGGACTTACTCCAAGGGAGCAGTGCATGCCCAACCTGTCCGTCAACCCATAGCAGTGGCCATGGGACATAGAAGAACAACAGCATTGACCCGCCTGGTGGCGCCGGCAGATTTTTCCCCATTGCCACTGGGCCAGGGGAAATGCTGCCGGATATTTCCGTCAGCACTAACCCCTGTCAATGCGCCGGATAGCAACGGTCTAGAAAATGGGTCCCGACATGGGAGGCCGCCAACCGCTCTTGGTATTGCAACCAAGATAACATATCACCCTCAAACAAGGGATCCACACTTTAGATTCATTTGGTTTGCAACCTCACGAAGTCCGCATGTTGGTCTTTAGTGTCTACCTTTGGTTGGACACTCTGTGAGGAGTCTCAAAGGCAAGAACTGTAAATTGATGCATGCAAGGTACATGCATTTATACTTGCAAAGCTTCACTAAAGAGTATGCTTGTAGTGGCTCCACTGGAACCAACCTCAACCTACAGTCCTACTTGGCGCGTCCTTAGACCGCCAAGTGTCATCCTCAAAGCAAGCTCTAGTAAGCTTCTTAGAAGCTTCCTGTCCCAATTTGGGCCACAAAGAAAATTGCGGCTGTCGCGGGGATTGAACCCGTGACCTCTCATTTGAGACTCCGGTGCCTATTCAACCAAGCCAAAAAGGTATGGTTCCTATGATGAGCCGCAGGGGACATACCCATTATGGACAGTGCATTCCTGGCCTATCTCAGAACAGACCAAGGGGACGTACTCCATAGAGCAGTGCATGCCTTGTCTGTATGTGTAGCTAGCCAGCTAGGCAGTGGACAAGGTTCATACTATTTCAACAAATCTCTCCCTTATACCTCTGTCCATCTGTCGCTTATTGGGCTCCATCAATGCCTTGAGGCTCACCCTTCCTCTGCCGCACTCCTCATGCCAAATCTACGAATTCCTGCAAAGTGCAAGTCGCTTTCAAGTGGCTTGGTCATGCAGTCAGCAAGCATGCTCTTCGTTCCACAGTGTTGCAAGTCCACCACGTTCTTCATGACCAGGTCACGTGAGTAGTGGTAACGTATGTCAATGTGCTTCGTTTTCCGGGAGATGATCACGTCTTCAGCCATCGAGATGGTGTTCATGTTGTCCACTTGTACGACCGTGGCGTCCTTTTCTGGCACTGTCATTTCACCAAGCATGCTGTGCAGCCACTGAGTCTCCTTGCACAGCTCAGACAGAGCGACGTACTCTGACTCAGCCGTGGACATGGAAAACAATCCGGCTTCCTGCTGGCCCATGAGATGGCAGCGCCATTCAAGATGCACATATATCCAGAGGTAGATTTCATGTCGTCAAGATTTCCTCCCCAGTCAGCATCAGTGTAGTACTTCATGCGAAGGGGTTCCGGTCCTTCTTGGCCTCCAAGGACGAGGCCCATGTGACGTGTCTTCTGCACATAGCGCAAGATGCGCTTGACTGGCTACAAGTTTTGTGGCCCAGGGTTGGCCACAAGTCTCCTCACTTGTCCCACAGCATAGCAGACGTCCGGACGAGTCCCTACCATGGCGTACATAATGCTACCCACGGTGGACTGGTAGGGGATGTCTTGCATCTCCCTTTGTTCTGCTTCATGGCTTGGCCACATGGAGGCCTTCAACTTTGTATCTGTGGTCATTGGGATGCTGAAAGGTTTGCAGTCTTCGATGTGGTAGCACTTTAGTACCTCACTGATGTATTTGTTTTGGCTGAGTTCGATGGTGCCTGCTACTCGGTTGCGAGAGGATCCATGTCCTTCATCTTGAACCTTTTGCTGAGGTCAGACTTGAGCTCATCCAGCAGCTCAACCAAAGACGAGCAGATGATCAGATCATCCATGTACAACGCAACCAGCATCAGCCCTCTCCCATCATCCTGCACGTAAATGCTCGGGTCATTCTGGTCACGCGTGAAGAAGAGGCCGGTAATGAAACCATCCATCTCTTTGTACCACATCCTTTGGGCCTGTTTCAGCCCGTAGAGCGCTTTCACCAACTTGCACACCTTGCCCTTGGGAGCTTCGACTCCTTCGGGCACCTCCATCAACACTTCCTTGTCAAGCTTCCCATAAAGAAGTTTTGTCCTAACGTCCATCTGGTACATCTCCAAGTTATCTCTGGCTGCAATGCCAAGGAGAGAGTGGATGGAGGCAAAGGTCACGACGGGCACGAACGTCTCATCGTACTCGGAGCCCGGGCGTTGAGAGAACCCCTTAGTCACTACCCTTGCCGTAAACTTGTCGATGCTGCCATCTTGCTTCTTCTTCACTCGGAGGACCCACTTGGATCCCGCCACGTGGACCTTGTCGGGTCTATCCACCAGCACACACGTGTCGTTCTCGCAATGGACGCGAGCTCACTGTCCACTGCCTCCTTCCACTTGGTCGCATCAGGGCCATTCATCACCTCCGCCACTGTGGATGGCTCTCCTTGAGCCATGCACGACCAGCTAAGGCCGGTCCAATCATCCTCATATCACAAAGGTGCTTTCTTTGGTCGCAAACTGCACCGGATTGCTGGTGCGGCTTCTTCCTTCCGTGTTGGTGCTTCCAGAGGTGGTGGTTTGTCATTGTCGTCGTCAGAAGAGACGTCAGACTCCAAGTCAGACTCGGAAACCTCGGACGCCTCGGTATCCGCGTCCGTGTCAGATGCTGCTTCATCCTCCGCAGCTACTCTCCCATTCCCACCACCTGTTGGCACAGCGAGCCAATTGCCGGGTGCCTGGTCTTCGGACTCAAGCAGCACTATCCACTCTCCCACTTTGGGAGCGAGGTTCGGGTCCAACAGCTCTCCCTTTTCAAGGGTGCATTCGTCAAATACAACGTTGCGGATCCTCACCAGCTTGCCTGCTGCCTCGTCCCAAAGTCGATATGCTTTGTGAGATGTGTCATACCCAACCATGACGCACTTCCTGGAACGTGTGTCCAGCTTGCCTCCACCTTCTCCCGACTAGATCTTCACCCATGCAGTTAACCTAAACACCTTCAGATGAGATGCGTTGGGTTTCTTTCCTGACCATGCTTCTTGTGGGGTCTTCAGCTGCTTGTCCTACTCCTTTCCACACTTCCGCAAGGCGGTCGCTAGTGTGAGGTTCAAGAGGTAGCAAGCCGTTGTTGCTGCTTCAGCCCTAGAGTGAGGTGGGAGCTTGGCGTCGAAGAGCATGCTTCGCACCAAGCCGAGCAGGGTCTGGTTCATCCTCTCGGCTTCGCCATTGCTTTAGGGGTTGTAAGAAGTGGTTTGCTCGTGGTGGATGCAATGATGCTTGAGCCAAGGCTTGCATGCCTCATACTCACCTCCATTGTCACTTCGGAGCATCTTCACTTTCTTAGACGTTTGCCGCTCCACCATGGCGATGAACTTGAGGAGCTTCTCCTTGACCTCTCCCTTTGTATTGAGGAAGTATATCTACAACTTGCGGCTATGGTTGTCAATGAAGGTCAGGAAGTACTTGCTTCCTCTGTTAGACGGTGTGTGGAAGGGTCCACAGATATCACTTTGTATCAGCTCCAAGACATGCTCTGCTCGTTGACCTCCTCTCCCAAACGGCTTCTTTTTTGCCTTCGCTTGGAAGCATGGTTCACACAATTTACACCCTTCACCATGCTTTATGGTGCACCCTTCCATTCTGCGGACTACCTCTTTATGGTGCACCCTTCCATTCTGCGGACTACCTCATCCGACGCCTTAGTAACTTTGGTTTGAAGCACGTAGAGCCGGTTTGCTAGGGCGTTCGATTGATGCACGTGGTACAGCTTTGCGTCGGCCTCGGCAGCCAACGTGCATCTTGTGATGTGGGAGTGTTGAGTCTCGCTGATGGACGTCACAAGAATGGTGAGAGCCATGTTGTTCTTCATCGTCCATGCTGCAAGGTCAGCCGCATGCGTCGTCACCATCGCATTGACGGGTGCTAACTCGGTCTCTTTTAGGATGTCGAGTTAGCCACGCACGTTCATGACAATCTCAAATTGCCATTTCCACAAGGGAAAACCTGTCCCCGTGAATTTGGATGTACCCGCCTCAAGGCGGGCTTGACTCGGATCCGCCATTTCCTGCGGTTGCTCGTCTTCTCTGCTTCGCTGCAACTCTGCTTCGTTAAGGCCGATGAAGCTGATGAGGCTGCTGACTCCAACCGGTGTCAAAGGTGCAATTGGTTCCGTTGGATACCCCTCCCACCGATGAGCGCCTAAGGCGATGGTGTTATCGTGAGAGAACAGACTCCGGGTCGTACCGCCTTCTAAAAAGGGGTAGAGCTTAATCTCGTTGGGGCTCAAGGGTCTCGTCCAACATGGACAGAGCTGTTCCTCGTCCCCTAGTCTGCCACGTGTGCGCACCCTACATGAAGAAGACGATGGAGCCGATGGAGCAGATGCAGCCTTCCCATATTCATGTCCCTGTTGTACCTGTGCGCCCTGCAAGACCACACGCTAGTCAGTCTTGGAAGCGTGCCTTAGAACCAGAAGTGTTGGCCCATAACCCTTTGTCAATGCGCCTGATAGCAACAGTCTAGAAAACAGGTCCCGACATGGGAGGCCGCCAACCGCTCTTGGTATTGCAACCAAGATAACATATCACCCTCGAACGAGGGATCCACACTTTAGGTTCATTTGGTTTGCAACCTCACGAAGTCCGCATGTTAGTCTTTAGTGTCTACCTTTGGTTGGACACTCATTGAGGAGTCTCAAAGGCAAGAACTGTAAATGGATGCATGCAAGGTAGAGGCTTTTATTCTTGCACAGCTTTGCTAAAGCTTCTGCTTGTAGTGGCTCCACTAGAGCCAACCTCAACCTACAATCCTCCTTGGCGCATCCTCAGACCGCCAAGTTTCATCCTCAAGGCAGGCTCTAGTAAGCTTCCTATAAGCATCTTGTCCCCGTTTAGGCCAGAAAGAAAATTGCGGCCGTCACAGGGATTGAACCCACGGCCTCTCGGCTGAGACTCCGGTGCCTATTCAACCAGGCCAAGAAGGTATGGTTCCTATGATGAGCCACAGGGGACATACACATTCTGGGTAGTGCATTCCTGGCCTATCTCAGAATAAACCAAGGGGACGTACTCCATAGAGCAGTCCATGCCTTGTCTGTATGTGTAGCTAGCCAGCTAGGCAGTGGACAAGGTGCATACTATTTCAACAACCTCGACATGTGACGCGAGGAGGTGAGTGGTAACCCACGTTAGGCACTTGCTGGCAATGACACACGTGGGGACGTCAACTAGGTGCAGTGACTGACAGCAACAGCAAGTAGCAAAACCAGCCTCTAGCACCAACAGCAGCTTGCAGCAGTAGTGAGCAGTGATAGCAGTAGCCAGCAGTAGTAGTGCGCAGCAGTAGGAGCTAGTAGTAGCAGAAGCTTGCGGCAGCTCGTAGTAGCAGCAGCTCGCAACAGCGAGCAGTAGTAGCAACTAGAAGCTAGAAGTAGTTGTAGCCACTAGCAGTAGTAGTAACAACGAGTAGCAGCCAACAACAGCCAGCAGGAGCGAGTATCAGCAGTTGCAAAATTTGCCAAGAGCAACAACACTAGCACAGCAGGTGTTCGTAGCTCACTGCTTGTAGCGAGCAGCAAGTAGCGAGCAGCGAGCTTGCTGCTCACAGCTCGCAGCAAGCAACGAGCAGCCACCTTACTACTCATGGCTTGTAGCTCGCAAGCGAGCAGCAAGGTCGCTGCTTGCAGCTCGCAGCAAGTTGCGAGCAGAGACGAACAAAGAAAAAAACGAACAAGAAGAAAATCCCCCATCCCCGCAGGTGGTCCTACAACAGCAGGAACAGTCACCACAGCCACTAGAATAGCCGCAAGAAATACACCACCACCAGTACCACGCAACAACTTAGCAACAGCAGTGATAGGAGCTACAACAACAGCAGCAGTAGCAGCAGCAGTACGAGCACCAACAGCAGCACTTACAACAGCATCACCGGCTACAACAGCAGTAGCAGTAGCAAGAACATTTGTTGTACTAGCAGCAGCAACAATAGTAGCACTAGTAGCAACAATAGGAACAGCAGCTGACACAACAGCGTCTGCAGCAACGATGCAATAGCCGTTGCTGACGTCAGCCATACTTGGCTGACGTCACTCTTGACATTAGTGCTGACGTCACTGCTAACGTCAGTGCTGACATCAGCAACAACCCCAAAAAAATCTAAATCAGCAACTCTATAGATAATGCATCAGCAGCTACAAACAGCCATCCTAGGCTGACATCACTGCTGACATTACTACTCACATTAGCAGCACAAAAAAAGGACACCATGGCATAGGATGGAGAGGTGTCCTCCTTTGTTTAAGGGTCTCCTTCTTGCATCATTTACAGCACTTGAAGTAGCAAAAGCAGCAGCAGCTACCGCCGCTTCAATAGCAACAGGAACAATAGTAGCAATAACAATAGAAGCATTAGTCACAGTAGGAGCAGCAGCAGCCAGAGCAATAGCAACAGTACCAACAACAATAGCAGCAGTAGCATCAGACACAACAGTAGTTGCAGTACCATGCAGGCTCTGTCATCGGCCATGTTGGTGCAATAGATCCGCTCGCTGCTTTGTGTCAGTAGTGTAAAACGTTGACGCAACAACTCGAGGGACTACAGCCACTGACACAGTTGCCGTAGTAGCAGCCGCAGCAGCAGCACCAGCATCAGCAATTGCCGTAGCAGTAGTAGCAGCGTCAGCAAGCACCCTTCAGCCCACTCGGGTTTTGGAGCCCTAGGATATCTTATGTCACCTAGTACCTGGCGCGGCAACACACTTAGTGCCGATAGCAGACGGTGACGTCAGTCCTAGGCTCCACTCTGGGTGTCGGCCGCATGCCGAAGGACTTCGAAACCCCACTGCCGTGGCTTCAGGCTGGCGAGCAGCTCTGGAGCTGGGAGCTCACCTTCCGGATCTGGGCACAAGGCAAGGGCTTGTGGCCCTTCTATGTCTTGCCCTTTAACTTACCCAGGCAGACCAGATACATGATGCCAAAATGTCGTGCGTGCCCTCGTCCCTGTTGCCCTTCCGGCTACACGTCTCGCCCTCGAGCCCTTCCTTGGCGACCTCACCATTGGTGCACTCCCTAACCTTGCAGCAGCGTGACACGTACTCACGCACCCTCATCGTCTGTCCAGTGACGCTGAGACCAGCCGCCTGATCCGGGAGTTCAACTCCCTCTTCATGGGGGAGACCGAGACAGTCACCTCCTATTGGCAATGTGCCGAGGACACCCTGCGCGGTCTCAGAGATGCCGCACCACCCCCTCTCTCCGCGATCCTGACCATCAGGCGTGGCACCACCGACGCATTCTCCGATGTCTTCGTCCACTACTCCCAGGAGGTCCTCGCTGCGATGGCTGTCCACGGTACCCTCATGCCCTGGGAATACAAGATCTTCCTCCGCATCGAGGATGCTCGTGAGGATTCACACATCCATCGCACGGAGTCCCTTACCTCTCTTGACGTTGCCTCAGTGGCTGTTGCCGCTCCAGTAGTAGTAGTGTCTTCCGGCGCCTCCTTGTCTGGCAAGACAAAGCGTAGGGGCAAGAAGGGCAAGGGCCCATAGCAGCAGTCTAGCGGATCTGGTAACGGCAGCCTCGCTTGCCACAACTATGGTCAGTCAGGAAATGGGTGGTACACGTTTCTGCTCCCGACTGACGAGGCTCGTGTCATTGCCACCATGCGTTGCTAGCTTGATTGTCGCCTTACCACCACTGCAATGACTGTCACTGCTCCTACTGCATCTGCGCCACTCGCGACGGCTCCAATGTAGTATCCTCCACAGCCATCCGCACCTGCTCCTCCGTCATTGGCGCCTCAAGCAGTCTCTTCCTCCTCCTTCCTGACCGCAGCACCGTTACACCACAGTCGGTCTACTCCATCGGATCCTCCACCCGTGAGAGTCAGTTGGAGTAGTTCATCAGACTCCAACTCGTCCTTCCTCGCCCTCCTCCCCAAGGAAGTGCGAGATGCATCGTCGCTCGTTCCACCCTACCCTGCATGACTGAGACAATGTTGCGGTCGTACCCTTTACCTTTGTTCACCCAATCCTTTGTCGTGCCCTTCCCACCTGATCCTCTTCGTGATGATGTTGCCTGGCTTGATGACTGGCAGTCCCGGTTTATACCTCCGTCCACCGCGTCTGCGTTGCTTGCCCACTGCCATGTGATAGTCAACGACCTGGCCAGGATCCGTCAGAGACCTAGATCATCGACTTCGGGGCCACGCATCATATGACCACCTCGCGCGAGGCCTTCAGTGTCCTCGGTCCTGTCACCGATGTCACTGGGGTTCGGATGGGCTCTGGTCAGGTTTCACCGGTTTATGGTGTCGGCGTCGTTCGTTTGCGCGATCCTGTTGACGATGAATTCATCACTGATGTAATCTACGTCCCTAGCCTCAAGCTCAGCTTCTTGTCTATCGTCGCCCTTGATCGCATGAGCATGAATGTCCTACACTCGTGTGGTGTGGACACTGTGTCGTTGTGTCCGTTATGTATGCCACCGCGGGTGGCAACTTGTGGCACATATCGCGCCTGTCCGCTTTCACCTCTGTCCCCTCCTCATTGGCCAACATTGGCCATGTGTTTGTTACTAGTACACTGTCTCCACATGACACACGTCTCCTGCATCGCCGCCTCTGTCAGATCCACTATGTCAGAGTTGAAAGCATGTTTCGCACGCTTCTTGCCATAGGACTTAATCCAGCCTCCTTTCCTCTGTCATGTCCCAGCGAGTGCATTAATTATGCTCAGGGGAAGATGCACCAGTCCACCTACCCCCTGTTTGCATCTCATGCGACCACCCCTCTTGCCTTGGTCCACTCCGATGTCATGGGTCCCCTCCCGACAGAGTCAGTCGGAGAGCGCGGTGGTTATGTCCTGACACTTTGTGAGTGGCTTGTCCGTGTGGAACACGAGTGTGGTCGTCCTCTCCGCCACTTCTGTTCTGATCGCAGGGGTAAGTTTTTGGGGGAAACTACACTCTTCCTCACCTCTTGTGGCCTCCATCATGAGATGTCGAGCCCTTACACACCAGCCCATAACGGCGTCTCTGAGCGATGGAACCGCACCATGGCTGACGCCATCCGCACCATGCAGGTCTAGTCCGGTCTCTCTGACGATTTCTACCTCAAGGCAATGACCTACATGACGTGGGTCTGGACCCGAATTCCCCATGGACCCATTCTCCGTCTATCCACACCATACCAACACGGGTGTGCAATGCAGGCCGACCTCCATCCGGCGCGCTTCTAGGGATGCGTTGTTGTCGTGTGGTTGCCTGCCTCACACCAAGGTGGTAAGCTCGAGCCCCAAAACCGTCCATGAACCTTCCTTGGCATCTCGTGTCAATCAAAGGCATGGCATTTCTTGGATCCCCTTGGCACTGCATCGTCAAGTCCCGGGACGTCCTCTTCTTTGAGGATCTGTTTCCTCGTGACCTCATTCGCTCCGGCACGTTGATGTTCCTCCCATCCCGTGAGAGAGTGGTGGGTCCGTCCTCCGTCCACGTCCGGGCGTCACATTGTCCGCGCCTGCGGGTCCCTCTGCGCCACCTGCCCTGTCCGTGCCCGCCATCCCCTCATGGCCGGCTGCCCCGTCCGTGTCCGATAATCCTTCAGGGTCGGCTGCCCCCTCTGTGTCTGTCTGTCCCTCAGGACCAGCTGTCCCATCCATGTCCGTCACCCCCTCAGGCCCGGCTGCCCCGTTCGTGTCCTCCGGCCCCTCAAGGCCGGCTGCCCCATCCGTGTCCGCCAGCCCCTCAGGGTTGGGCTCCCCGTCCGTGTCCGCCAGCCCCTCAGGGCCGCCTGTCCCATCCGTGTCCGTCAGCCCCTCAGGGCCGGCTGCCTTGTCTTTGCCCGTCAGCCTCTCAGGGCCGGCTGTCCCGTGTGTGCCTGCCAGCTTCTTAGGGCCGGCTGTCCCGTCCGTGCCTGCCAACCCCTCACGGCCGGCTGCCCCGTCTGTGCCTGCCAGCCCCTCAGGGCCGGCTATCCCGTCCGTGCCTACCAGCCCCTCAAGACCAGCTGCCCCATCCATGTCCGTCAGCCCCTCAGGACCAGTCGCCCCGTTTGTGTCCGTCAGCCCCTCAAGGCCGGCTGCCCCGTCCATGCTTTCCAGCCCCTCAGGGCCGGCTGCCCTGTCTGTGCCCGCAAGCCCCTCAGGGCCGGATCCCCATCCGTGTCGGCACGCTACACACGTAGTCCAAGCGGGAGCCTTCGACCCAAGCTGACAGTGAGCACTCAAGATGCCTCCTCACGTCCTCTCATGCCATGACCCCCGTCACCCCACGAGGGTCCTTGTCTCTTGTCAGACCAACTTCCACAGTAGCGGGGACTCCAACACCAAGGCACTTGGCTTGGCCACACTGTCATTCATCACTGACCTACATCCAGGGTCAGCTTTGAGCTATGCCTTGCTCCATCAAGAGCACCGGTATGCCGTTACGGCCATGCTCACACGTATGCCACCATGGGTATGAGACGTGCACGCCCTTACTGTCTGCCCCATGGAGCGACCAAGGCCCCAGCCATCCTACGTGAGGCTCGGGCATCTCTCGAGGCGCTCACTGGGAGGCTGCATGAGCCGACAAGCTTGTCTCCATTCTGCAACATCATGTCTATGAGCTCCTTAACCTCCCCCCGGGGTCGTAAGGCCATCGGTGCCATGTTGGTTCTCCGGCAAAAGTGGAAGCCAGACAGGTCCGTGAACAAGTACAAGGCCCATCTTACAGCCAAGGGGTTTGCTCAGGTCCCTGGTAACGACTATGACCAGATCTTTGCCCCGGTCGGTCGGTTCTCCACTAGCCTAGCGTTGTTCAGCCTGGTTGTCCAGCAAGGGTGGGAACTGCATCAAATGGATGTAAGCAACGCCTTTCTATATGGCTCACTGGAGGGCAAGGAGCTCTACATGCTNCAGACAGGTCCGTGAACAAGTACAAGGCCCATCTTACAGCCAAGGGGTTTGCTCAGGTCCCTGGTAACGACTATGACCAGATCTTTGCCCCGGTCGGTCGGTTCTCCACTAGCCTAGCGTTGTTCAGCCTGGTTGTCCAGCAAGGGTGGGAACTGCATCAAATGGATGTAAGCAACGCCTTTCTATATGGCTCACTGGAGGGCAAGGAGCTCTACATGCTACAGCCTCTAGGCATTGACGATGGCTACGACAAGGTCTGCAAGCTGCGGAAGGCACTCTATGGCGTGAAGTAGTCACCACGCTGCTGGAACCAAGAGATCAGTCGCACGCTTCTCAGCGGCGGCCTCCTTCGCAGCTGTGCCAACCCCGCGTTGTTCATCATTCCTCGAGGTCAGACCCTCGTTGTTGTCTTGGTTTATGTTGACAACGTACTCATTACATCGCCGGACGTAGCTGCTATCCACCGGGTCAAGGACCTGCTGCATGGTGCCTACCATATGAAGGATCTCGGGTCCTCACGAGTCTTTCTGGGCATGGAGCTTGAGCATGATTGCTCTATGGGCATCCTACATGTACATCAGGTCGCCTACGTCTAGACCTTGTACAGGCGCTTCGTTGAGGGCCTACCCCTTGTGCCCAGAGCGTCCTCACCCATATTGCCCGATGGTCAGACAATGCTCAAGAGACCTGATCCAGTCGTGGTGGGGGAGCTAGTAAACGTGACCACATGTTTACGCGTCATCGGGTCACTGATGTTTCTGGCGACGACGATGCATCCAGACATTGCGTTTGTTGTCAACCTCCTCGCATAGTTCTCTCATGAGTTGCGTCACTTCCACTTTGAGGTCGTAATCTGAAAACTGCGCTTTGTCATCTCTATCCCACGGCGAGGCCTCATGTTGCCGCAACAGCCGTCCGTTGTGGTGATGGGATACACCGACAGTGCCTGGGCTGGAAGTCCAAACGGTAAGAGTCGCACAGGCTAGATCTTTGTTGTTGGTAAAACGGCTCTGTCTTGGTGCAGTAGGAAGCAAGGCTGGATCGCACGCAGCACTGCTGAGGCTGAGTATGTGACCGTTGGTTATGGCGCTTGTGAGAGCATGTGATTGTGTCGCCTGCTGTACGAGTTGTGTCAATCAGTCCCGTCCATCACGCTGCACTGTGATAATGAAAATTCCATGGCCATTCCTAATGATGACGGTACGCATCACACTCGCACAAAGCACATCAATGTCGAGTACCATTATGTGTGTTCGTTGTTACATGACGGCAGCATCAGCATTGTGTGGGTTGAGATAGCACGGCAGTTGGCTGACTTCTTGACCAAGGCACTTAAGCGTGATTCGTCCAGGAAGGTTGTGATTGCGGTCGGTGTGCGTCCGTGAGATTCTCTCTCTCTCTCTCTCTCTCTCTCTCTCTCTCTC
>SZWC01002948.1:48197-59650 GCA_023375785.1 Penium margaritaceum | reverse complement strand
CACACACACACACACACACACACACACACACACACATCTGCTATCCATCTAAGGTCTCCTCGCGACACTGGCACATCATAGCAAGTGTCCGGGTCTTGACCATGAGAAGAGTCATGCACACCCACACAAACCAGTGTAATGCACATCATACGCATATCAAATGGCAAGAGGGTCTCTTCGTGACATTGGCAGTACCACTGCCCGGATCTCGACCACTACGAGCAATCCAACAGGTGTCTGTATGCCAACCACAATAGCACCATCAATCAACACACAGGATCATAGGGGGTCTCCTCGTAACACGGGTACAACTCACCACGTGTCCGGGTCTCGACCACTATGAGCAAACCAGTTGGCATGCACATGCCACATGCAGTATGGCCACACACCAAGACACACGATCACATAGTCTCCTCGTGACACTCGTACAACCGACCAAGTATCCGGGTCTCGACCAACAGAGTGCTACCATACACCTGCAGCTATGCAGGCACGTGGCATGAGCCACACAACGGCTGCTCTAGTATGCGCATAGCAAAGCATGGACTCCTTGCCATGCATCTCATGTGATGGCGCATCAGGTCGAGGTCCACGTGGGCAGATGAACCTGGCGGCGATGTCCTCGATGGAGATGCTGATGTTGTAGGTGAACAAATCCTGGGCGATGAATCATGTGGTCTCTCGATCATGCACACACAACTCCCCCGGTCACGTATGAGTCGCCTCCCACCCTCAAAGACGAAATGGTGTCTCTGGTTACAACTCCTCACATCGCCCCTGCATCACCTGGAGTGAACCAGTCCTCGCGTGACTACCAAGGGTCACAAGTCACAGTCTCTCCTCTCTCCGCTGTACCGCGATGCATCTGTGTACGGCGGAGGAAAGGGAATGGGCGCTCAACACGCAAGCGTGGATGAAGTGGAGGAGCTGGCCTCCGAGGCGGGATAGAGCATCCTGAGGCACAGGGGTGTACCACCAAAAGAGGAGGACGGGAGCGACAAATCAGATCACCACTCATGGAGGAAGGTGACGATGGATTAGCATAGTGGGGTGGATGAATGTGGGAGATGGCAACAGCAGAAAGAGGAGCGATGACAGAGTCGATAGGAAAGATGATGGCAAAAACTGAAGGCACGCTCAACTCTCCTATGGTAATGTCTCCATGTAACGTCATACTCAGAGTTACTACAGGATCCTCCCTGAGTATGGGTGTGCTAGATCCTGGTAGTAGAAAGCTCCTGCCTATAGTACTCGTGATCCCCTCCTCTAACAATCACTCACGCGCTTCCATCACCTTGTGCTGCAGCATCACTACACGCTCCTACAGGTCAGCGTAATCTGCCTCGGACATGTGGAGGTGGCCCATGTCTTCCTCGCGTAGGATAAACTTTGCCTCACTGGATGCTACACATGTAGACTGCAATACTGGTGAGTACAGCTCCATCTGCATCTCTGTTGCTGAAGACGATGGAGTCGGTGCTGTTGCATCCTCCTGGGGGTCAACCAAACTCGCAATGTGCTAAGACGCTGGAACATGTAGGTGTCCCATCCACACCACAGCTCGTGTCTGTCATACGAGGAGGAATGAGCGGTCACATGCCGAGAGAGAAGGAGAAGGAGTCGTCGTTAGAGTTCATGGAGCATGTGGAAATGTCGTCCGTACAGGTACTGCCACTCTCAACGTTGATTTGGTCAGGAGGGACACCAACAAGTGAACATGAGAGGGCAAAGCTTAGCTCCTGCTGACAAGGTGACTCCATCCGCGTGTACAGATCTGCTCCATTGTCTTCAACTACCGCCGTAGTGCACACAGGTGTGCAGGACTCCGGGTTGACAATGTCCGTCAAGGCGAGCAGCAAGCGCAGCAGCTGCTCACGCACCGTCTCACCGGGAAGGCTGGTCACTGTCACTTGCTCGATAATGGAGCGAGGACCACCATTTGACTCCTTCATGTGTGTCGCTACTCCGTCGTGTGCACGCGAACCCGTAGATTCTGGGAACATGGGCGACTCCTCACGCTAAAGCTGGTCCTCAGGTAGCCCATATGACACTGTGGAGCCTGCTGTGTCTGCTGCAGCTCATGTCCCAGTGACATTTGTGAGAACTAGTGCTCTCAAGAATGCCTCAACCAGCCGACTCTGCTCATGCACTATGACTCCTGTCGGGTTGGTGTGAGTCTTGTACGCCAACGCCCTTGGAAATCCGTATGGGGCATCCTGATTCGCACAATACTCATGTGCCACCGCCATGTTGCTATTGGTCAGAGTCGCGAGTGGCACCTCCCAGGCACACGGGACCTACACTCCTCATGCAACCTGCTGCTATAGAACGTCCGGCTCCTGCCCCAGCATAGATGTCGATCTCGATGACATTCAATTCCCATGCACTCCAACCTCCACCGGACTGGTGTGAGTCTGCTGCACACTCTCCCCCAAAATTATGGTAGACGCACCTCGATCTCTAAGTGACTCCCTTGTCACCACCAGGCCGCCACCGGTTGGAGCCGCAAGTGGCACCGCCCAAGGACGCCGTCCCTATGCTCCTCCTGATGTAACCTACTGCTGTAGAAGATCTTGATCCAGCCCAGACGTAGAAGTTGAGCTCGATGACACGCAAGTATCCACCATGAATGCCATGTCGGGATCAGACTCCATGTCATGTGCTGTCAGAGTATCGTCTGAATCTGCCTGAGCTGACGCTCGGGCACCACGGCCCCGCGTAAGTGCGGATGGAGTCATTCATGGTCACAACAGGCCATGCGCGGTGACTACACTCCCCCTCGACAGGTACAGCAATGGAAGCCGAGGAGGTGGAGGATGTATGAAAACCGGAGTGAGCACAATGTATGAAGCGCCGACGCCAACGCAACGGGGACACACGACTGGAACGATGACATGAAGGCATGCCATTGCGTACTAGCATCGTGGTCGCAGGAGAGTGGAGGATCAAAAGGATGGTATCAGCCTGGTATCGGCCGGGAGGTGGAGCTGAAGTGACACCATCGGATGAGGAAGGAGGGGAGGATGAAGCAGATGAGATCAAGGAGGCCGTCGACGAACTAGTAGCAGAAGCAAGCACGCACGCTCGGTGACAAAGAGGTCACAAAGCCGGTGCACGATCTGCCTCAGGCCGTGGATCTCGGCGAACATGGTCGCCAGAGGTCCAGTTAGGGGATCTACCAACGGTGGCGAATCCGCATGTTGTGGAGGGACGCATGCTCGGACGAGGCTAAAGCCAAGGTGGATGCCAGCCGCGAGGGCGCGTCCAGCAATGACGCCAACCATGACATCCATCACCACAGTAGTAGCATGCGAACACACAGGGCGCTTGCTCAAATGTTTGCACACTCATCTCGTGCACTGGACGATGGATAGGTGTCGAGGAAACCTACTCCCCGTGGTGAACACCAAGCCACATGAGAGGATAAGACTAGTTGATACTGTCACACCTGAAGGTCACGATGTTGGGGTCAGCAAACGTGACCGGACGGGATGAGCTACACCACCACAGTACGCCCGGAGAATGGAGTCTGACTAGGTGCGGCTACTAATGATGCTGCCACTACTGGAGCGAAGACTGCTCCAAGAACAGAAGTAATGGCGGCTACAGGCGTGGCTACAACTCCAAGCGGTAGACGAACCAGCTCTCAAAGATGCACAGACTCGAATCCGCCGTCAATCCTACGGAGTGAACAGCGCGCACCAATCCACGGGCCTCAGGGAGATGCCACTCCACGATGCGTCTCAAAAAAGAAATCGCCGCTGACGACAATCTGGTGTCGCCTGGGAAGGAGGGATTACAAACACAGATGCAACGGCCCCTCACTATGTTGTCGTTGCAACTCCGCCCGCCACTGCTATTGATGCTTCGAAAGTTGCTATTGTTGCAGCGGTAGTAGTTGTACAATTTTCATCTGTCCTTTTTTTTCCTCTTGCCCTCAGCCCCTGTTTTGTGTTTTTCCTTTGCCCTCACCGTCCACCCTTTTTTCTCTCTCTCCTCTTCTCGCCCTCAGCCCCCGTTTTTTTTCTTTTGCACTTGCTTTCAGGCACACGCCCTTCGTATTTTCTTCTCTTGATACCCCTTTTCTCGATTCCCCATTTTTGGGGCAATGGAGAAAACAAAAGGAGGGAGGGGGGGAATTGGCCCTCGCGCGCTCGCTCGCTCGCTCGCTAGTGCGAGCCAGCGAGGTGGGTGGGAGCGAGAAAACTAAGGGGGAAAGCGGGGGAGGGGGTCGGCCCCTCTCTCGCCGTCGGCCCCCTCCGTCGGTCAGCCAACGGGGCCGACGGGGCCGAGGGGGCTCACGGGCCCTATGGGCCCCCCTCCGAGGGAGCCCCCCTGAATTGGGCTCGAGGGGCCCCTCTGAGAGAGGGAGGGGGCCCTCAGAGGAGGATTGCGAGGCCCTCCTCGCTTTGGGAACAACAGTTGCAGCGGCAGGTGCGGCTGCTGTGATTGCTACTGCTGCTGCTGCTCTACTACTCCTGCTGCTACTGCTACTGCTGGTGATGCTCTACACAGCAGCTACTGCTGCTGATTGCTGTTGTCGTCACTGTTTCTACTGATTGCTGCTATCGTTGCTGTTGCTGCTGTTGTGCACCGCCATTGCTGCTACTGCTTGCTGTTGTGCGCCGCTGTTGCTTGCTGCTATGCGCCACTGCAGCTTGCTGCTGGCGCCGCTGCAGCTTGCTGTTGCCGCCGCTACTGCTGCAGCTGTGTGCCGCCGCAACTGCCGCCGTCGCTGCTACTACTGCTACGTGGCACAACAAATGCCGCTGCTACTGCTACTTCCTGCTGTTGCTTTCTGCTGCCGTAGTTGCTACTACTGCTGTGTGCCGCCGCTGCTGCCACCGCTGCTGCTGCTGTTGCCATTGCTCTGAGCGGCTACTCTACCGCCACTCCTCCCACGTGGCAAAGCAGTTGCCTCTACCGCTGATGCTGTGCCTGCAGCCGCTAACATTACTGTTGCAGCATCCGCTGCTGCTGTTCTACGTTGCTCACCGCCCCTTTGGCAATCACATGCAGCCAATTCGCGCTCCCTCACACTGCAACCGTCGTGGTGCCACGTGCCGCGTTCTCTTTGCGTTCCGTCCACTACTTTTGCCTCTGCTGCTCACAAGCCCCCCTGTGCTCTAATACCAAGTGCGAAAAAAATTAGGGCATGCAGGCCCATGCAAAAACGAACATGAGCTCTGTAGGTGAGTGAAGTGCAAAACGGCAAAAATTTGGCGAAGTCTGGAACGCATAACATGAAGGAACAAGAGAGAGTACACATGAGCCCCTAGCGGGTTTATGTAGGGGCACCGGCAGCTAAGTGTACCGGGCCCCGTCACCCCCGCTGAACCCAAACGAGTCAACGGGG
The DNA here is from genome assembly GCA_023375785.1 of Penium margaritaceum. NCBI lineage: Eukaryota > Viridiplantae > Streptophyta > Zygnematophyceae > Desmidiales > Peniaceae > Penium > Penium margaritaceum. The sequence goes on along the minus strand of SZWC01002948.1, from coordinate 54,294 downwards.
AGAACACAATGCATACATCACAATAACAGTCAACGGTGGTCTCCTTGAGGCACCGGAACAGCTCTCCGAGTGCTCGGGTCTCGACCACCGAGAAAACACGAGCAGTGCTAAAAAGTCTCGGAATCAGCGCCGAAACATCATGCACGACTTTTCGAGCATCAGAAGCACTACTATAGCCACCAGGTTGCCTCGTTGCACCGGTACAGTCCACCGGGTGCACTGGTCTCAACCCACCGAGAAAACTCTCCTAGCTCGTGACAAGCCAATAGGGCTGCCGGAGCGCATCGACCGCGTCTCGCCGACGCTGCCATAGATCGGGGCTGCAATACCGTGGTATTTAGTATAGCGGTACTCGAGTACCGCGGTACCATTGTACCGCGGTACAAATACCGCGGTATCATGATTTTGTGGTAGCTCATTATCGTTACCAGTACCGGCACCGCGTTACCGACGGTATTGGTAATGTACCGCGGTATTATAGAGTTACCATGGTACACGGTATACCAATGTATAACACAGACATTGTACCACGGTACTAAAATGTGTACCACGGTACTGAATGCCCTAATACTTTTCTAACACCAAAAATGAATTCTAAGCTTAAAAAATGAGATAAGTAATAGATGTCATGAACTTGGAACTCAAGTTTATACTCTCACAAAGAAAGGATACACCTTTACATGATATTCACTTGTGATATGGAGATGTTTAGGTGGAGTAGAAGTTCGGGGACAAGAAACGAGGGAAGGGGAGGAGGGCACATTCATGAAGAGATATTCTAGTTGAATACCGTATTCTTCTTACAATTCTCTTATTCTTTAGAGCTCAATAACAGGACAATTAAACTCGACTGCAATTTTCAGCCTTGGAATTTTGGACCTGTTTGTCCAAAAGCCCTTGTATATTCTTAGTGTCATGTTTTAGTCAAACGTCCATGTGCTTGGTGTGTCAATAGTGAGAAGATTCCAGGAAGTTTCCTAGCCTTTCTGCTTGCTAGCCTGACAGCACGGGTCTGGCTGGTTGACACACAGGTCATGCAAGGGACAGCAAGGGTAGGGAGAGACACGTGCACTTGTATCTCAAGCTTCAACTGAAGTAAATGCAGAGAGGAATAACAAATGACAGGTCCACAGCATAAACAGCCGCCGTGGCTCACGGCGGGTGGCGCACACGGCGGTGCCTGTCAAACCTGAACCGGCCCAAATCCACTGTTTTGGCCATAACTCTGCGCACAAGCGTCCAAACGGAGCGCCGTCTGATCCTACGGATGCACNAAAAGACAGACACAACGACTGGTCACACGCCTACGTCCGGGAACAGCCGGAGAGTGTAAGAAAGTAAACATGTAAATTAGCCTGGCAGGGCTGTCCACCGAGAAAATCCTGAAGACCTCCAAACGTAGTCCGTGGGCTGTGGGAGCCCTCTGGTACACTGGGTAGGCTGCCAGGCTGCCTCCAGCGGGTGGAGCATCACCTCAGGGAACTCTGTCTCCAGCTGGGTCCGCCTCAAGGATCTGCACGAGCATGGACACGGCCGAGTGGTCACAACCAACTGTACAACTGTGTATGACTGACAACATCACAACACTCCCCCATGACCCGATGGTACGCATGTCCATACACGTGCAGAACGCATGCCGGTGCAACACAGAGTGCTCAACAGGGACCCGGACAATCACCCACTCTCGGACAGGGGTCGCAATCCGACGGAACGAACAGCCCCGAGGAACTTCCCACGTGCCAGTGCCTTGGTCAGGAAGTCAGCGCGCTTCAAGTCTGTGCCCACCGAGACGATGGAGATCAACTGCCGCTCCACCAAATCACGCACGAAATGATACTCAACAACGATGTGCTTTGTGCGTGCGTGGAACACACCAGAGTTCTCAGCGATCGCGAGAGCACTCTGGTTGTTGCATCGAAGGATGATGGTAGGCACGGACTGACCCAAGCACTGGAACAATCGCTGCAGCCACACCGCCTCAGCGGCGCCAGCGCCCAGAGCAACATACTCAGCCTTTGAGGAGCTGCGAGCAATGCACCCCTGCTTGCCACTTCGCCAAGACACAGCGGTGCCACCAAGCAGGAACACGTAACCCGTGCGGCTACGTCCATCAGGACTCCATGCCCAGTCGCTGTCGGTGTAGCCATCTACCACAACCGAGCACTGTCTCTGAAAGCAGAGACCATGATACGATGTGGAGACCACGTACCGGATGACTCGCAAAGCTACGTGCAGAGCGCGAGCCCAAGGGGACTGACTGAACTGTGTGAGTAGGTTGACAGCGAACGCAATGTCGGGACGCGTGGTCGTGGCCAAGTACATCATTGAGCCAATGATGCGCAAGTACAGGGTCACGTCCACAGTCTCGCCCAGATCGGCTGGGTCTGTCACCTTCAGGGCGTCCTGCCCGTCGGGAGTGATGGGTGACGAGGCGGCGGGAGCAGTGCCAAGGAGGTCAGCAAACCGCTCCCCCACAACCTGTGCATATCGTGCCTGATGGAGGAGGAGTGTCCATCGATGACGATCACGCACAATCTCCATCCCGAGGAAAACAGCCGCTGGACCAAGGTCCTTCATCCTGTAGGCGGCCTGTAGGACCGCCTTGGCCTCCTTCACGGCCTCTAGTGAAGGAGACGCAATCAGGAGAGCGTCCACATACACCAGAATGGCAGTGAGGTGCTTGGCTATCCGTCGGATGAAAAGTGACGGGTCGGCATCACTCTGGACGTACTCGGCCTGAGTGAGGGTGCGAGTGATCTCTCGGTTCCAGCACCGGGACGACTGCTTAAGGCCATACGAGGCCTTGCGCAAGCGCCAGACCTTGTTGCCTTCGACCTCAAACCCAGGTGGTTGGACCATGTAGATCTCCTCCTCCAAGGTGCCGTGGAGGAACGCATTGTTCACATCCATCTGGTGTAGCTCCCAGTCATGGTGAGCGACCACACCAAGCAGCGCGCGAGCTGTGATCATGCGGCCAACAGGGGCAAAGGTGTCAGTGAAGTCGATCCCCTCAACCTGAGAGAATCCCTTGGCAGTCAAGCGGGCCTTATAGCGGTCCAGTGAGCCGTCCGGCTTCACCTTCTTGCGGAAGACCCACTTGGCCTGCACGACCTTCCGTCCCTAAGGACGGTCAACCAGCTCGAAGACTCCGTGCTCCCGGATGGCCCTGAGCTCGTCCTCACAGGCGGCCCGCCACTGCTCAGCATCCTCTCCTGAGAGAGCCTCCTTTAACGTGTCTAGATCAGGGACCGTCAAAGGGGAGCTCCGTGTGGCCAGGACACATGCCTCATGGGTCGGACGGACCGCAACTAGGTCAGCGGCAGCTGCCTGTGCAGCCTCGTGCTCGTCAGCGATCAACTGGTGCCCAATGGGACAAGTTGGGTGCACCTCCGTGTAGGTGCCTTGGACACTTAGGCCGAGAGACTTTGTGCCAGGGTCACCACTGTGCACGCTGCGCGTGCGTCGTCTGGGTGGCACAACCGCAGTCGAAGGTGCTCGTGAGGCCAGTGGGCGGAGACGCCCACCTGGTCCACGGGAGTAGCCCGAGTCTGAGCTGACCGACGGTTCTGGCACAGGGAGGGTAGGTGATGTCTCTCGCGGCGCTGCAGGCGTTGGCGAGACAGGCGCTGCAGGCACGGGAAAAACAGGCACTGTAGGCACGGACGAGACGGTCGCGGCAGGCGCGGGCGAGACAGTCGCGGCGGGCGCAGGTGACGCAGGCGCCGCAGGCAAAGAGGCGGTAGGTGCAGCCCCGGCAGGCAAAGCAGGCGCTGCAGGTGCGGGCGAAGCAGGCGCTGCAGGTGCGGGCGAAGCAGGCATTGCAGGTGCGGGCGAAGCAGGCGCTGCAGGTGCGAGCGAAGTAGGCGCTGCAGGTGCGGACGAAGCAGGCGCTGCAAGTGCGGGCGAGGCAGTCGCGGCAGGCGCGGGCGAGACAGTCGCGGTAGGCGCGGGTGAGGCAGGCGCGGCAAGCGCAGGCGAGACAGTCGACGTGGGCGCAAGCGGGGCAGGCGTAGAGACTACAGGCCCGACAGTAATGACGGCCGGGTCAATGGTGGCCAGCGACGGTCCCACCCCGGAGGCACACCGGACGGACTCACCCTGTGGGGTAGACTCCCCCATCCGACGGGAGGCCTCACAGGTGGGAACGTGAGACGTTGCCTGGGTGAGAATGGCAAACAGGTCGCGGTACGACAGTGCCTCAAAAAACAACGCGTCGCGCGACTCAACGATGCGGTGGCGACCCGCATCCCAGAAACGCCACGCTTTGGAGCGCGAGGAGACACCGAGGAAGGCACACATCCGGCCACGCGGAGAGACCTTGGACCCCTGCTGGTCCTCGGTGTACCAGACAGAGGCCAAGGAACCCCAGACGCGAGGAAAACTGAGGTCCGCACGGTGACCGAACCACAGCTCATACAGCGTGACGTGGTCCAGCAAGGGACCATGCGGGAGGCGGTTCCAGACCCACGTCATGTAGGCAAAGCCCTCGAAGGTGGGGGACTCCGGGAGACCGCACTCAGCGCGCATGGCGCAAACCGCGTCCTCCATGGTACGGTTCCAGTGCTCGGACACACCGTTCTGTTGTGGCGTAGCAGGGGCTGAGAGCTGGTGACAGATACCAAGCTCGGCAAAGTGAGTGGTCAGCTCACCGAGATACTCACCGTCGCGGTCAGAGCGGAAGGTGTGGAGGGAGTGACGAGACTGACGCTCGGCCATCATGAGCCACAAGCGCACGGCTAGAGTGGCATCACTCTTGTGGCGGAGGCAGTAGACCCACCGCATGCGGGTGAAGTCATCCGTGAGTGTAAGAACACACCGACCACGGTCAGCGACAGACTCGACAGGGAGAGGTCCGAGGAGGTCCGAGTGGACAAGCTCCAGGGGACGCTGCGCGCGAGTGACGGAGGCAGGGTAGGTGCATCGATGCATCTTGCCCTGAGCGCAGAACAGACAATCGGTCTTGGGCGGCTTCTCGAAGGAAGCCGCGTCAAGACCGAGAGCGGGCTGTGTACGAATGAGCCTGGACACAGTGTCCGTGCTCACATGACACAGGCGCCGATGTAACAGGCGCTGGTGGTCAGGAGACAACACCCCCGTGACAAAGACGCGGGCAGATGAGCAAGGGGAAGAGTCAGGAGCAGAGCAGCGCACGATGCGATACAGGTCATCCACAACAGAGTCATGCAACACAATCGTGGAAGTGTCAAGTGCAGTGATCGTGGCATCATCAATGGAGTGGTGAACAGAGAGACCCATCCTCGTGCAGGCACGGACAGAGAGCACGCTGAGCTCGAGATCAGGCACAAAAAGCACGTCAGAAAGATACACGGGACCGGACGGACCATCGAACCGTACGACCCCTGTCCCCTGAACAAGTAGTGACTGCCCAGAACCTGTCCGCACTGACCGAACAGACCCAACAGGACCAAGCACGACAAAGGCAGTACGGTCGCAGGTCATGTGGTGAGTGGCCCCTGAGTCAATGATCCAGTGGCCACTTGCCTCACGCCCTGTGGTGGTCATGGTACAACAAGCAACGGAGCACGCTGCCTCTGCTGGACGCTCAGCAGGTGTGGCAAGACAGCGGGACAATGCACGACGATGCGACTCATCCAACCACTCTGTGCTGTCAGACTCATCCTCACCAGGCAACGAATCCCCCCCACAAGTACAACCACGTGCCACAAACACAAATGGACAGTCAGTCTGTGGACCACTCGGCTGTGACAACACACTCGCACCTCCCAGTGAGCGAAGTGCCAGCAGTCGACGTAGCTCCGCGATGGTCTGGTCCCTCGGGTCCGGCGTGGTACTCCCCCCGGATGGCGGAGGATCTGCCGCCGGTGCTGCCCCCGAGGTCGCTGCGGCACGGGCTGCTGCTCCAGTGCGGATCCGCTCCTCATGGGCTGCCTGAAGACCGCGGGTGATCCTCCCCCAGTCCAGCTCCTGCTGACACTCAGTGTAGCGATGAGGTCCGCCGCAGTTGTGGCAGCGGACCGCCCGTCCGGTGCCACCGGAAGGCTGCTGCGGTCCCCTCTTCTTCTTCCCCTTCTTCCCCTTCACGGCTGCTGCAGTGGCTGTCGGAGTAGCAGGGGAG